>JAODVP010156906.1:2190-12872 GCA_025400035.1 Tetradonia laticeps
CGATAAGAAATATGAGTTTAATAAAAGTGTCCCAAAAAAAACAGGCATAATGAAAGAAATTATATTTTAAAATACAAGCAGTTAAAATAAGGAAAGAAATTGGTGGTGGTCAATTGTTGACTCAACGACTAAGAAATTTTAATTAATTCAAACGTGCTATATCATTGGTGTAACAATGATAAACAAACAATACTCGATAAATTTTAGGTTAGGTTAAATTCAGAATTTCCAAGCAATAGGTTTTGAAACATAATCAAGTATAAAAATAAATCCAAAAATAAATCTTCAAAACATCAAAAAATGCAAAGAGTTCAAGATAAATCAAAATGCAAAATATGCAAACAAAATCAAACGAAAACCTCAAAAAATTAATATACCCTACGATTTCCCAAAAAATGCTCCATTAGTCAAAAATGCAAAAAAAAACTAGAAAAAATACAAAGAATGCAATATTATGAAAATCCGTGCCCTATTTATTGAGTATATACTAATTATTAAGTATAAACCTAGAATTGGGGTGACTAAGGTGAGTGTTACATGATAGCAGAAATTTATATGCAGTCGTTTACGTCTGACAATTTTAGTATCTATATAAGTTATTGTCTACTACAATACCCAGAAATAACTTACAAAGGAAACCGTAAACTGAATAAATAACATTCCCCAATCTGCCATAGTTTCAACAAAAAAACTTGTAAAATTCCAGAAAAAACAACTTTATAAAAAGAGCCAAGTTTGTGCGCCAGTATAAGTAGTGAAATCATGAAAAAAAGCTAAGTCCAAGATTTTGAAACTTACTGTTAGTTAATGTTACTGCATATAAATTCCAAAGCAAGTTCCAAAATCTTGAACTTGGTATTTCATTACTTTTACTACTGAACGAACTTGACACTTTGTGCAAAGTACTTTTTATTGGGATATTAATTTCAGTAACATGAGTAACCAGTAAAAGAAGGGAAATGGACATTGGGACAATCTAGAAATGCAGAAGTGCAGACAAGTAGGTGGAGAAGTCTAGAAATTGACAAGAAGAAAGCAAATAGCATAAAACCATGAAACATAAGTCATGAGACGTAAGACGTAACTATCTACGTGTAAGTAGTTAATCTAATTAGTAAGTGGTTTACCGCGTAATCTTGACGAATTGCTCAAGTGTACACATCCAAAAATTGCACGCTGGTATTGCGATATACAAAAAGAAAAAACTAAATTTACGTAACTTATCTGGAGTGTAAATTTAAAATCCACGTTTACGTGGAATACAAGCGTGTTAAGTCAACTGGACACCGAGAACAAATTACCCTGTGTACCAGCCAGCCTCTTGCCCGCGAATGAGCAACAGTAGCGAGAAAAGTAGCCTTCCACACTCATCCGAATTTCGCATGAGTTAGTGCGGCGGCATGCCCAACCGCCCCCACTCACCAAACTCAACAGCGCGGCGAGCTCGATATAAGCGTCGGTTCCACGTCCTACTAGCTCACTGCGACTGCGACATCCAACGCGCGCTTACACATTGCTCAATTCAAAATAATACGCGTTGAATTCAATTGTTTATCAAACAATTAACTACACAATTACATAGACATTAAAACAAGTGACCACAATGCCGACCGAAGTAGCCATGTCCTACACGGTGCCCTCATACGCCGCCCCCGCCAGCCACATGCCACCCTCGCAGCATCTGAGTACGGAGACCAAGAGCGGGGCCATCACCCTCATCTCCCCGAACGGACGCCGGCAGGGCGTCAACGTGATCGTCTATCAGACCACACTGGAACACTTCGCTGTGCTATATCCGCAGAAGAAGATTTGTCGACCTTTGGGCGTGATCAACATCAAGACCACGAAGGTTGAGCGGCTTCCGGAAAAACAGAGTGGCTTCAGTGTAAGACAGCTAGGGTTTGATACGCCGATGACACTCACGTTCCTCTGCGAGTCCAGGGACCTCGAGAGTTGGTTAACTGCGTTTGCACACACGAAGAGCGTGGTTGGAGGCATGGGATTGAGGCATCAGAGTAGTCTGCCTTGTGTGGAGGAAGACGAGGAAGTATAATTGGATTGGTGAGATGTTGGTCTCGAATGGTTTTGTTTTCTTTTGAGGACTGGAGAAGTCATTCAAGGAAGGAAATGAATGAAGAGCTGCGAAGACTAGTCTAGAGAGCACGACAAGTGATATGGTGATATGGTTTACATGGATTTGAAGATGTGAAGATTCTGTGATTTAGTTCTTATTATTATTACAATGACTATTGCTACAAAATGTGTTGTGTTTACCACGTGGGATTGTGTACAATCAACTGTGTATCTTCATCCAATGATGTCTACTTCCCCGTAGAAAAGACCAAGTCCCACTTACAGGAAACTAATGCGGCAAACGTGTAATGCGGTGAGGTCATTGTTGGTAGCCGGCACGTGGATGACACGGCGCGCGACGACGCAAATCGAAAACTTGCGCGTTCGATACCAAGGCCGAAGGGATGGGAGTGAGGGTTGCTAGGAGCAACGCGACTGCGTCCCGCCTGGATGTCCGTCGATCCCGGGAGTTCAAACGTGCGGTCCTCGACTCGTCCTTGGAGCGACTGGTGTTTTGGTGTTGGTCTAGTATCTGTCTATCTGGCTACCTCATCATGGTTGTATGTCAACAGGAAGCAGATCATTAACTACACGTGACCGCTGAACCACATAAGCGAAGTCAACCTAACCGCACTTCGCATACTATATCTAGGTCTAGAATACTAGACTAGGACTTTATAGAATAGAGATGTAGACTTCTTATTTATCTAACAATAAGTCTAGGACGAGTAGTGTTTGTAAAAATATCGTAGTAGACTTTATGATTATGTTTGTATATAGAGTGAAATTTATTTATTACTGTATTAGATAAGGATAATATGACGGACAGAGAGTGAGGAAATGATCATTATGTTAAGATGTTGAATGTTGAATGTTAAATGTAGAAAATGAAAAGAATAAGGAAAAGGAAAGTAAAATCTTGATCTTGATCTTATTTTATAATGATTCTAAGTTTTGCCAGACTGTATGGTGCCAAACATAAACAAAACACTGATATTCACAGACATAAACATAAACAAAAAACATGAAATACATAAAGTATAAAATATAAAAACAAGATGGCATTGACTTTCCTCCCACAGACACCGATTCCCAATTTATTAACCCAAAAAAAAAATTGTGTAGTGTACGGTTATTTGCTCGAACTTTTATGTCTGCAACTTTAACGATTTTTTTATATCAATTCGCAATTGTATCTGCATGTCAGTGGTACCGCATATTACAGGGCTGTGAGTAGAAGATTTGAAACCGTTGCATAGTCATTAAAATTCTGGCAAGTATGACTTTTACTTAATCCTGCGTTTATGCCAACGTACATAATATGTGGGTATATAAAGGTACGTATTATTATTTGTATTGTATTGAATTGCAATTTCTCAACATTGAATATAGTGTATGCTCACTTACCCTGCATACTCACATTATGTGTATGCATGTAGGTATGTAATTAATATGCAAATGGAGTTTATCTACCTGATTACTACCTTCCAGCCCGGAAGTGTGAATGTCACTTGATGTTGTTATTAATTACATGCAAGGTTCAGTCAATAAACACTCAGGTAGAAATTTGGTTATAATCAGTTGCAGTATACTAAAGCTGAGAGAGATGGGACGAGAAATTTATCAGCTCATTGTTTTAAGCCAGAAAGTTATAATTTTATTACTTTTCCAAATGTCTCTCATGACCCGAAAGTGTAGGATCATATAAGTACAAATATTGAAAGTTTTTGTATACAAAAACAAGTAATAATGATTACTTTTCTTTTTTGTAAATGTATTTGATCGCTCCACTATAGAAGAGATTGAATAGGCAGTAGGGAGAGATGAAACACACAATTATTAAATCAATGACATTTTAATGACATCGATATTCTAAAGTATGTTCTATTCAGGCATAGAGTCTCATTAATTCAACACGTTGCTAGGCACAGCCACAGCTTGTAGTAGGTTTCGTGCGCACTTTGATGACTTTATAATATATATTATATATGTATAAAGTTTATTCATAGGTACCGCATTAATCTATTTATTTCCTTACTTATTAGTGGCAATGTTTTGCAGAGACTAGCTTCGATTGATACAGTTGTTGCGATGATCACTAATATCTTTTATCGTTGGTCGCGTGACATGAATACGTCCATGTTTTTGATTTACATGGGGTAAATCTAAAAAAGCGAGTGTACTAAATTCAGGGGATACGGTTTGGTATTATAACTCAGGCAGTACTCCTCAGATCCAAACGGACATTATATCATTACATAAGTGAAGGTTCAAAGAATTCATTACGCGGAATTGGAATGCTAACACACCGCGCGTAGTGGATGGGGAAGTGCCGCCATTTTGATGATATTTGCTATAACTTTTGACTCAGACAAGGTACGACTTCCGGGAAAGTTTTAAACGATAGCTCTCGTAAACATCTATCTATTGCCTATAAAATATTAGTTTAAAGTATTGACATTGATTTTAATAGGGTGTCAGAAATAAAAAAAATAACAAACATTTTACGGCACGTAGCAGAACTCTACATTTACCCAAGATTAAACGAATGTGAGAAGTAATTTCATAATTTACATTAGATTATCTAGAGAAGTACATTGCGGTTTTGGAAAATATTCATTTTTGTGGATTTGATGAACCTTTGAATCGACATTTTTGCTCTGTTTTCGGAAAAAAAGAGTAAATCATTCATATTGACTGTATATGTATATTAACTTATTGAAATTCCCCTATGCACTTCTAAGGAACTAATGATTTCATAGCTAAATGTTAAATTTTGGTTAAAACCATAAAAAATTGTTCCAGTTTTGCTGCGTATTGCTACTTTTGATGACTAACTTGTGTTTGGCATCTCTCTATCTATCTATCCTTCGGGAGGCCAGACGAATGTCTGGCAGCAATTGGGCCACGTCAGAATGGGCCCATTGTACTCACTCCCTTGCAGGAGGAACCACAGGAATTGACACAACAAAATAAAGTTTTAATGCTTCAATTATTACCATATGCCCAGAGTAAAAAATTGTCAATCGTCAAATTAACGTGTTTATTAAACTGAATATTGGTTTTCGCAAGTATAAATATTGTTCCATAGCAAATTCTCAATATTTAGTTACACACAGCCAACACAGGGCGTCTTTCAGCATTTCGTCCTATTCTGTTTATGCAAACTTTGTATGTAGTTATTTCGTTATTTCGTAGTTGTTCGTAGCTGTTCAATTTATAACAAGAGTATTGGCAGTATCGGGTTGTACTGGATATTACTGCACCCTGTCGCACTCAATCAAATACATTCGAATGTTGAAGGGTCAACGCCAGGACGCGGTACACGCGCTGCGCCTGAACTATATCAACTTGACCCAGGCGCAACGTACCAACTTGGCCCAAACGAGACTGACTAAAACATTGCATGAACAGTGAAATGATTCCCAATGATTTCAGTGGTCCACTTGATTTTGATTGCAATATTCAATTCAGTTCGTACCTCATAAATGACTTTTTAGATATTCACAAAAAGAGCTTGCCATCACATATACAAGATTATACATGCTGTTGCATATCGGTTTGTTGCTATACAAATTATTTTGAGGGTATTAACTGGACTCCATAGCAGCTAAACCCAGTCTCCCCTAGATATTACATCTAATAAGTTGACAAGGAACTACTCCAACAAACTATATCGGGGAAAGTATATGAACTAATAAAATATTACAACATATATTTTGTATTATTGTATAGAAGAGCGCCATGCCAGCCCTAATAAGCAAACCTAGATAAAAAGTCCCAGGTTGTGCATTAACTTAGCATATATCCTTGCAAATTTATCATGGGGGGGAAGGTGAAAATTCCGATCGACGATCGCTTTCGTCGCTCTGGGAGCATATGGTAGAACTAGCATAATAAAACCGATTATAAAAACAAAGGATTCCGTTAAAAAAAATCGTATTGTGATTCACAAATTTACTGCATAATTAGGTAGTTCTACCTAAAGCAGTGACAAAAACATTTCTTAAACAACGTGTTTTTAATAGGATGAAATATTTTAATAACATAATGTTCTAATAAGTATGAAGAACGCGGAAGAAATATATGAAGCTAAAGAAAATTGCAAAAATTGTACAAAGTTATAAATTCAACTGGAATTCTGCAACTGAAACAGAGAATAAGTATAAAGATCAACTAGATATCAATAATATAATTAAGCGTAATGAGTAGGTGTGGAAGGTATACCATGTAACAAGAAATATAATAACTCAATAAGAATATTTATATATTTGAATAATAGAAAGTGCATAAACAGAAATATATAGATTTGTACATAGGTCAGGAAATGGGGAGCTGCACAAAAACTGATAATATTTTCCGGGAATGTAAATCAAATTAGTACATACATACAGGGTGTCCTAAAGGATATGACGGTTCTCATAAAATATATATTTAAAAATTCTACCTCATAAACTTTCAAAGTGGCAGCCATCTTAAAAGCATTTTCCAAATGTGATGTTTTTGGATGCTGTAGCTACAAATCATTTGTCTTTTCATTGTTGGTTTGATGAAGTATTCTTAAGTAATGCCGCTACAAATTCCAATTCAAAATTTATAAACAGTTTGCTTGAAATTCCAGAATATATGTATTCGTTTTATGTCAAATTATGACATGAAAAAACATTAGCACAAAACTTTGACAGGACTACAGGACATCCTCTCCTGAAAAGAAACTCTCCTGACTAACTAAGAATATGCTAAATTTCGACATTCGCAAGAATATCAATTTTTCAGCCAACATCTAAGAAATAATTTCGTAAGTGTTATATGATTTGGAAAGCCTCATTAAATGCGCCATCTTTTGAAGACACTTGCCGCAATATCAAGGTACCTCTTTTTTTCTCAGGAGGGGCTGTCCTATCAAAGTTTAGTGTTACTGTTTTTTCAGGTCATAATTTCACATAAAACGAATATTTTCTGGAATTCCAAGCAAAAATTTTGAATTAGAATTTGTAGAGACATTACATACGATCACTCTACCAAAACAACAATAAGAAAAGAAATGCTAAATAGGCACAGTAATCAGATACACATCACATTTGCATGATTCTCTTTATTAGGCTACCACTTTGAAAATACATGCGATAGAATTTTAAAATATTTCTTTTCAGAACCGTCGTACCCTACCTATGGGTTAGGACTTATCTTTGAGTTTCGGGACAGCCTGTATAGGTTTGTACATAGGTCAATAAAATTAGTAGGATAATATAGGAAATAGGGCGTCATTTGTGGAATTTTCTTCCTTATTTTAAGAATTTACTGAGTTACCCTGTATAAGAACATGCGACTCATGCAACTAATAATGAAAATAAATAGTTATGTCAAGTATGTAATACTCCTTACTTAATAGGCAAATGTTTAATGTTAATAGTTGGTACACAGTTAATAACAAGCAAATAATAGTCCTATGCATAATAACTAGCTAGCAGATGATGTATTTATTGTAAGTAGGTACGTACATACAATTTGTGAATTTCATTAAGTCATTCATCATTAGTGCAAACATATTGACATAATTGAACTAGAACCAGAAAACTAGAAAACTCATGTAATGAAGTGAAATCAGCAACATAAATACATGAAATGACTAGTATAGTTTCATATTGTTTAATTAAATCAGATAGATCTAAAAAGATTGTAATTAAGTTGTTTCCTAATTCAAACAGACAATGAGCTAGTAGCTAATTTTATTAATTAAGATTGAAAGTGATTTGGAGGTACATTTTAACATTATAATTAATGAAATTTCATACTCCAATATTAATTAAGTTCAAATTACTCATGAAAAGATATATTGTAACAGCATCTTTTTTCATTAGTAATTTGAACGTAAGGAATATTAGAGTATGAAATTTCATTAATTATAATATTAGCTAATTACACAGTGAGACAAACTGGGCTCAATTGATCTGCGCAGAATGAAAAGTTTCATTCAGATAGTTAAAAATATATAGAATTTTTACAAAACGAGTGCGCAGATTAATTAACCCCAGTTTGTCTCACTGTGTTATTTTTGAAAAATTGTTTAATTTGGGATTTTTCATATCGAAAATTAAATTAGCAGAATATCCTTTCAAAATGGAAAGATATTCTTTCGATAAACTTTTTTAACATTCTATTCAATAACTTACGTTTCCGCTGGAAATTAACGCACAAGTCGAATTTATCAGAATTAATCGCAAGAATTTGGAATCAAAAATTGTAACTGAGATCATCTTAAAAATACATGTACCTATGGTTTATTTCTGATTTAAACCGGAAGACACGTGATATTTGCAAATAAGCCACGTGAAGGTTAGCTTAGTTCTCTATTGTTAAATTGTGATTTTAGTTAGTTATTTAGTCAGTTCGTAAACAATAACAATGTGCTTGCTCAATCAGTAAGCGGTAAACAGTGGACAGCGTAGCGTTGAATTGAGAGCAATTTAAAATTCACTCGAAGCGTGTAATTTACCGTGCCCTTCCTGTCGCAGGTAAGTAATCTCGCCTGCACGACCTGCATTATTTGCCGATTCGCTTTTGCCTTCGCTGTTTGGACTGCTTGGAAATTGCAAATTATGGAGTGGAAAATGTAAGCCGAGTATACCTAGTTAGATCTCGCAACTGCTCACATCGTAATTGCTGCGCTGCAGCACTGTTTAAATTACAAACTGCTCATCCTTGCTGTTGTAGACCGTATACTTTGTTACAATTGATACTGTTACTCACAATCCGCAATCAGCTGTTGCTACACTTACAATTACAAAGTGGGAAATACAAATTCATTGTACTATGTAAATACTTAATGAAAATAGAATCAATATCTGCAAATGCGCTTTTCCTTATTTATATTATATAAACTTGGGGATTACTCAAATTTCAAGAAATAATTAACATAGACAATCAAGGTAGATATAAACCTAGTTATAAATTAACCTATAATCACAACTTAATTGCCTACTACTTAGAACATGATGATTTCATGACAAGCCCAACACAACAACGCAATTACAAACGCAAACAAATTATCTGCCTACCTGCAACGAAATAAATAACACCTTATTATTTGTTATGCATGTAGGTACCTATATTTCCGCGTGGTAACAACGTGAAATTATATTAAGCAAAGCAGACGTAGGCGAAATTCTGGCATTCAAGTGAAACATTGAAAAACTTCTCATTTGCATTTCAGTGTAATGCAAACTGGCGAAATGAATGCGCACGTATCGAACCGTGGCGGTGAATGCGTTGAACTTCCGCGTCCTTCGCGTTTCATTCCGCTTCTTTTCGTCGTCGCAATTACGATTACGGCGCGCATGAATGTGAGGTATATATTTGCAAGTACAAAATTTACATCGCATGTCATTAAGCCCCAAACGCGAGTAGACGCGAACTGAGATTATTTCCGGTACCGTGTAATTCACAATTGAACAATGCGAAACCAAACACACACCTTGATTCGAAAATCTTTGCGGCATAATTGAATCGTTTATTTCAGAAACTCTTCAAGGGTCAGTTCTCAATTTGTGGAAGACTAAAAAAACTTGCAAATAAATATTACATTAGACTAATTTTAAAATTTGTATTTTTCTTTAAAAAAAAGTAACTAAAATTTTGCACTTGACCGGTTTCTATAAAATACAAAATTATTGTTTAAGAAATTGTTTTTGGTAAATAATATATTGCTGTTGTAAAGAAGTTTTAAGTTGTAATAATAAAGAATATCTTTTTGTTTAAGTTTTGCATTTAGGGTTTGAGTTCTTTTTTGTAGGCTTGACTACATGAACGTCCATTAACGTACTTATTACTCTAGCTTTAATAGGAGTAAATGATCACTTATCTTACAATTAGTTAAGATCAGTTATGAGACACACCTCAAGTGCAGATAGTGAAGAAACTGCCACAGTGACACTTTGTTGATCTCTCTGATTGTTTTACTAGGCGACAGCTGCATACATTTTCTTCATAAATCACCAATACGCACTATTCCCCAAGTTTTCCCAAGCACTTTGCTGTATAATTAAAGATGATTAATAATAAATATGATAGTGTTATGACCTAAAAATGAAGTAGATATCTATTATCTCATTTCGTGCGTATTATTTACATTAAATATTTATCTATATTTATAACCATAATATTAACAAATATGTGCATAATACAGATTATGCGCATAACATACATAATGTTGAAAAGACATGCATAGTTTTCGTTTAAATATAGATTTGTCTATATTTAATACATAAGTTACAGTACAAATTCTCAAATTGAATGTAAACAATTTGCTTTAACTTTGGACTTACGTAAACATTCATTCAACATAGATGATTATGATTACATATGATTAGAGCAAGGTCGTACGTCTCGCTTTTATCTGCATTCGTTTTTTTTCAACTGTCACCAAACTAATAGGAGCTTAATCGATATCAATGTGAGTTTGTGAGTTGATTTTAGGCATCTGCTGACTTCAAATTCCATTTAGTAACGAATTTAAAAACATCGTAGATAATGTTATAAACATACTACAAAAATGAACATGAATAAAGAATTCCGTGACCTATTACAGAGTTGTTTCATTTGAAATTTCA
>JAODVP010157017.1:5914-19139 GCA_025400035.1 Tetradonia laticeps
TCATTTTGTATAATATCTATGGTGGCTGCTTGGGATTTCTGTTTAATGAGGTAGTTAGCTGCTGGTTGACTAAACTTTCCATGATACTGTCAAGAAATTATTGATTTAGGAGTGATATTTGCAATGAAAATCTAGTTTCATATTTCATTCGCCTTTACCTTTGGTATAATATTTTTACAATTTGATAGGAGACAGTGGGCACTACCAGTTTGCAAGAGCTTTAGAAGGTAGCTCATGATAAGATATTATTTATGTTTTCCTTATCGATGTCTGCATTTTGCTTCTATCGAATTACGATTTGTACGAGGTCTATTCGGTTTAAAGATCTCGTAACTTTGAGGTTAGATACGACAGTCACATGCAAACATGAAAACGGCGTTAAGCATAAACTATTTTTTCAACTTACTTAATATGGATGTTTTCAAATTCTTTAATAAGTATTTCAATCTGCTTTTATTAATAGGAGATAAAAGGTATTTACTTATTTAATTTAAAACTATTATGTTATAAATTTCGGGATCGTGTTGTACATGCTTTATATTTGCAATAAAAGTTGCCTATTAATAATCATTAAAACTACTTTACATTATTGGCACAAGTTAAGATAAGTTACATTGTAATTATTATCGTTAAATAATGATAAATATGTATTTAACTTGGGAAAAGTAAATTCTATAAAAGGAATCCAAAGTTTTTAATTAGTAACAAAAATATGTGCTTATTTCTGTCAAACTCAAGGTAATTGTTAAATATTTGTGCCTGCACTTTAATAAATATATTATTTAATAATTATTAATATTAACTCTTGCAACTTTTATAAGTGTGTTGCAAATGATTATGCTCTATCTTAATTATGTAAAATTAGCACATCTTTAGTTTGTAGCAAATAATAGAAATATATGCTTATTTGTATATCTAACTATTATTATTAAATTATATAAATTATGTTTAGATCACAAACCAAGATTAATGGGAAATTCAAGTTTTTCTTTCTGAAAACTGTGTAGTATAAGCTTTATGTTTGCAATCAAAGTTGCCTATAATAAAGAAGTAACAAATCAAAGCAAATGAAAACTAACGAGGGAAATGATAACATCGATAACATTCTAATCGCGTTACGTGATTAGCACATATCAGCAACCGAAGGTCTTACCCAACTTAGCCTCGCCATGTTATACCCATAGTAAATATAACACGTGTATGCAAATTCAAAACACTCGAGTTGCATGGGAAACTCGTTCATGCAGCACAAGGTCATTGTACAAACATTTCGCCAATAACATGTGCATAGGATAATATTATAAGTTCTTTTTATTATTTTTTAAATAATTACAAAATATCGGTCATATAAATGTCGTTTGTTTGCCTCCTTAATTACAATTTCATACAAAAACGTAATGAATAACGGTTAGTAGTTACAATGATCGGATTCTTCGTTGAAAAGCGATTAGATGCCATTACGACTACGAAAACAAATACAATTGCACTCGAGTTAGTTTAGACAAAAACCCACGAATTCATTTAAAAAATAACCATTACAATAATAAAAATACACGACAAACTAACGTAGAGCCACATTTTAGGCGCTGTCATTCCGCTCTCCGCCTAAACAACATCAAAAGGAAGAGAAAAAAATTATCTATTTGTTCCATTAACTACAATAAGTAACACGCTTGCAAGCGAGTGCAGCGTGTTTGCAATCAAATAAACATAAAATTGAACTAGCTAAAACATAATTCTCAACTTATCTACATTAGTAGCTGAAAAAGTAGAATCCGAAATGTTGATTATAAGTAATCATATATCAAATCTCCAACTGATAAACCTCTGTACACGTCGATTAAATATTGCTTTCTGAACAGTTTTGCTTCTTAAATTACCGGTAACTGCAGACGCAATTTCTTTCTTTCAAAAAAGCGAGGTTAGGTTATTAGATAGTTGGATATTAGCACCTTGAATGAAATTCACACTGTGAATTTTTGAGGTTAAGTAGACCAAATGTAAGGAAACCGAAATAAAGGCGCAAAATATCGTGTCCGGACCATTTCTAGCCACACCTTGCTTTAATTAAAAATTGAACTACTCGCAGCGCACTATAGACGTAACTCATTAATTAAACAATTAGTTAACATGAAATGCGTGCGCATCGCCGCATGAGCTTATGGTATAGGCGTATTTGGTAACGAATGTATTAAATCTATTTGTATATTGGTACGCTCGTCTTTTGTTAATTTGAACCAATGATGTTAGAAAAGAAACCAAAATGGCGGGCTTGTTATTTATATTACATATAATTCATCAAAATTTAAATCTCATACTACCCGATTTGTTCCTTTTTCTTTTTGTTTAATTATTTCTTGTGTCACTTTAGTTTCGCTTTGCGATTTTGAGGTTAGATTACGTTTACTTCATTGTTTCTTGTTATCCTCATAGGATCAATGTTTATTAACTTATTAACTAGAGCTAAGTATGAGGTAGACCTGAGCTTACTTCCATCATCTCGTCACAAGGTGGCGCTTGCTGGTGCGCGTGCAAATGCGCAGGCATGAACGGCGCCCCTTGTTGCTGCATTTGCTGCTGATAGGACGGATGGACGTAGTGGTGCGCAGGCGCGGCTTGGTGTTGCTGTTGCAGCATCTGCTGCTGCTGCGGGTGCGTTCGGTACTGTAGGCTGGAGCCCATCACTCCGCCCATACCAAGTCCGAAGTGGTGACGCAACGGAGTCGGACAATTCTTGCGTGGCGAGCGCGATTTACCCATTTGTGACTTGTACATGTCTTCAAGTACAGATGGCGCTATATACGTGAAGCCTTGGAATATCATGTTGGCACTTTCGCTCAGCGTAGACTCGTCCGGTGAGTCCACAGGTGTCTGACGGGTGAATTTGGTGTCGAATTGGGAGACATCGTCTTCACTCGTCTGGTAATTATCATTCCATTAAATTAATTTTTTTAATTTAAAGGTTGGAATATGTAACTTACAAGACATGGTTTAAAAGGCGGTTCTAATTTGCGTGTCAACACATCATCCCAGTTGATATGCTTGAAAAACTGATGCTGCTTCACTTCGAGGGAGTCATGCGGCTGGGCACCTAAGCGCGCCCCGACTTGTCGCTTGAGCAGTTTGCGCACCAGATCGCGCGCGTCTGATGTCAAGTAAGGCGGGAGGATCAACTTACCCTTGAGGATCTTCTCAATGGTTTTCTTACGGTTCTCGGCGGTGAAGGGCGGCGCGCCCGTGAGCATATCGTAGGTGAGTGCGCCTAATGACCACCAGTCTACTTCCTTACCATGGCCGCTGCGCGTGAGTATTTCGGGCGCCATGTACTCGATGGTGCCGCAAAACGTGTGCGTGACGATCCCCTCTTGGATGTGTTCCTTGCACAAGCCGAAGTCGGTCAGTTTCACGTGGCCTTGTGCGTCGAGGAGGATGTTCTCAGGCTTTAAGTCTCTGTAGATAATTCCCTGCAGGTGTAAATGCTCCAGAGCGAGGATTATTTCTGATAAGTAAAAACTAGACCAAGATCAGTAACAGTATAGCACGAAAAATCAAAACTCACCAGGCTGTGTCTTCCAAAAAAATGCCTTCGCGTTCCAAGTGCATGAATAATTCACCACCACTTAGATACTCAAGGATTAAATATAGTTTGCCTCCGGTTTGGAAAGCGTAAATTAAATCCACTATAAAAGGATGCTGAAATTTTAACTTATTAATAATCTAGTCATTTCAATTTATAAATCTTAAAGAATTATTACCTTAACCTCCTCTAAAATATTTCGTTCAGCCTTAGTATGTGCAGTGTCTTTTTGATTCCGAACAATAGAAGCCTTCCGAAGGACCTTCATCGCAAAAATAGTACCTTTGTCCTTGCCAGTGACCTTCCGCACCTGGAAGACCTTCCCATACCCTCCTTTCCCCAGCACCTTCCTCAGCTCAAAATCCATTGGCCCTGTCTTCTCCTGTCCAGGATTGACAATCTGCTCAGTGAGCTCGGTCGTCTCCAAATTCTCATCAGACCTGCACCGCAAGACATTGGTAATGACCTTGTTACCTCACCTTTCCCTTATCGTTTAAATTATTTCCTATCAGCGGTACGAATATTATGAAAAATTGTGAAAATTCTGCAACTCACTCTAGTATCTCGTTGACGTTGGGATTCTGATCGTAGCCTTCAAACCCATCGATCACGTCGTCGTCGGAGTCGTCAACCTCAGCAGGCACGACGTCGTGCAGCTCGATGTCAAACACCCCGGCCATCCTGTCGGTATTGCGAGCAGAGAGGAGGCGCTGCTACTAAATTCGGTCTAACGTCGGCGTTAGTCCGTCGCGACCGCCAGACGCATCGATGCGATGCGAATCGCCTACGACTGCACGTTTACGCCGCGACTGTTGCTGTTGCACGCTGGCCGACGACGAACGGTGTCGACGCCCGACGCATATTTCGGCCACACTGCTCTCGTATGGCGATAGGTTGCGTTGAATACTTACTGCTCGTAGCAGCTACGCTCATGTGAGGTTTCAATTACGTTGCGGAGTGTGAGATGTACACGAATTACGGCGCGGACGGCGCGGATCTGGTAAGTTTTGCTACCAGATGAAACAGATGAAGCGCTGTGAAAGCACTGCCATGCACCTTCGAGGTTATGTGTTGCAATCTGTGCGATGTCGTGAAATATCGGTATTACTCGGTTATAATCGCAATGTTTAGTACCAACCGTACCAACAGCGGATTGTAAAAGTAACTAGCAATGCAACACAGAACATGACCGTATTTACATGGGAATTTAATTATTTTAATGAATAACGTATAAAATATTTGTAAAACACTATATTTTAATAATAGTATTTGTATTTATATAACTTGTAATTTTATTAGTCAACATATTTGACGTTTTTGACAATTATAATGTCAAATACTGTCAATGCTGACAACTCTGACAACGTCAGCAAAATTGGTCACGCATATTTTAAGATAATTCTACAATATTTATCTGAATTAGTTCAAATCAGTGAATCTAATCTAATAAACTCAAGTAGCGTAAATAGTTGTAAAGGTTGTAAACTGATTGGGTAAGCATTAAATCAATTTACTACTAATTTCTGCATGTTATCAATATTTTATTGTTCACCTTGGAATATACGCGTGTGTACAGTGTTGACTGGAACAGATTCGTCAAATCTGTTCCAATTCACAGTTTGGTTGATAAAAAGTACATTTATAATAAAATATGAGCATCTATCGTAACAATGATATTGTTCTCAAGGTATACCTACCTACCTACCACTAACTCTAAAGGTATATTGATATACGATCACGATTCAGTCCTTTATCCGATTGGCGCATATTCGACATTTTGTTCCCAACGTGCTTCAGCCACGTCCGCCATTTACATAGAATGATACACAGACACATCAACTGATGGGTTGACTATGCGTGTTTAACACTGAGCAAATTACACACTGATTATGTACGTGTACATTGTACATACATGTAGTTACGTTTACGAATACAATTTTTGGTACAGTGTAGGCTTCATTTTATTGTGGGGTATAATTATCGTTAAAGTTAATTATGTGTCTTTTATTATTCCCGACTGCTTTTGCGTCTTGTAGTTCGCCCGGACATCTTCCCACGATTATATCCGTTAAAACCCGACAAATCCCGAATACCATCGATTAGCCTAGCCACTGTCAACTGATTGACATCCTCCGTGTGCCGTCTTCCTACGTGATTTGCATGAGTATCCTAAATTTTAATTGTATCGTGGGTATAAAAGGTCTTAGAGCTTGCTGGTTCCATTTCGCTTCTCATCACGTATCACAATATCCCCGGGCGCTAAATCCTTGCTGATGCTGTTGGGTAACGAATTGCGGTCGTCATAATCTGAGGACTCTTGTAAGATGGCGTCAGCCGCCATTAGCTCTTTCTTTGACAGCACTTCGACAACAGCAGCGGCGTAGCAGTCTCCCAACATGTTGTTCGTAGTTCGAAAACGATCACTGTAACATGTGAACAGAACCTCGTCAATGTTTATTTCATTATGGAAGTTATGATTGCAAACATACACAATCCAGTCGACTGCAAACAGCAAGGATACATCCTGCGTAGGCGTGTCAATAGAAGACAACACCATGAGTAGGAGAACCAGAGCCGCGCTGGGTACACTAGCTGATGAGAAACTCGCCGCTGTTGATGTAAAACTGCCCAGGAAGTAATTATTCAAGGTTAGTTTACACTAACAAATTAATAGTTGTTTGAATTTAAATGTTGATGAAGCCATGAACGTGGCAATCGTCAACTTTTACTGGCATTGAGGTGTTGGTTGCGTCATCCTTTCTAGTGCCAAACGCATTAGTTGTACTCACGACACTTAACATATTATTGTATGACTTTTGGCAACCCGTGGTACTTTTATGCTTTTCCGGTTTTTTGTTTAATAGTTACTTACCAGACTGTCACAAGCTCGCCGAATCCCAGCGTGATGCCGTTCATCTGTGCGATGAAACATGATGCGATCGCCACGAACAACGCCGTGCCGTCCATGTTGATGTTGCAGCCAATGGGGAGCACGAAGCGGGTGATGCGCGTGTCGATTTTTAGGTTATCCGTCATCAGCCGGAAGGTGATGGGAAGTGCGGCTGCCGTGCTGGCCGTGGCAAATGCAGTACATGTGCTCTGAACTAAACCGACGTAGAATTTGAATGGATTCTTGCGTACGAATACTAGGTAGATCAACTGCATCAGGATCAATTGGTACAGCAGGACGCCGAGGACCACAGTGACGATGAAACACGCCAGGTTAGAGATGACCAGGGCGAGGTCGTTGACCCCGAGGATCTTCCCCGCGATGACGCTGCTAATACCGAATGGCGTGAGCCACATTACGCCAGTGACGAACTTCATCACTACTTCGAAGGTCACTGTGAAGAACTCAATGACGACCTTGGATTTTTCTCCTAGCGTTCCAAGAATTGTTCCGAAAATTAAGCAGAAGAATACTATGCCCAAAGTGTTGGTTCCGGACCTGAAGGTAAGACAATTTTTGGTTTTATTTTACAATCAATACTTTGTTAATACTGGGTGTTGACAAGTCAAATGCAGTTATAACCAATTTATATTTGGTTAAAATCAAGTTGACTGAATCGATTACATAATCAATAATAATATTACCTTACCATCCCCGATTCTTAATCGCTCTTTGGATTGATGCTATCAATAATCGATTAATTTTAAATATCGGGTAAGATTACTTTGTTTTATAAACGTTCATAAATTATAGTCGTTTACTTAGTTTTATAAACGTTCATAACTTATGGTCGTTTCACGGAATCGATGACGTTCCATTAACGATTTTCCAGATTTTCAACCAACGCTTAACCGATTAATAACACGCATAAATAAAAACAATTCCTTTATAATTTTTCCTGACAATCACATTTTTGATTTAATAGATTAACTTCTTCCATTTTACGCACCGTGCTATGAATCGCTGACTGCATTTGGTTTGTAATCTATTTAATTTTTGATGAATTAATAACGATTAATAAACAATAGTTTAGCCGAATACTCAACGATTCATTCATGAATTCCATCAATTCAAATAGTTGGTCAAGCATCGATTCGAATTAATAATGGCACAGTAATTTTTAGATTCTTGCATTAAATGTAATCGATAAAGTAAATAATCAAAGAATATTTTCTACAATTCACTATTTCTGTCCATCAGCCAACAATTCTAATCGATTTTATGTTGCTTCGCAGATGGTAAGATAAAATTATAATCATGTAGGTATTCAGACAGTAATAAAAAAAATCGTATAATTACCTGTAGTTAATTTGTCGCACCAAACTCTCGGTAACTTCGTAAGTATTGTTCTCTCCATTGTACACGACGTTGGTAGTGTTGACATATGCAGTGTGCGCCTGAAAGAATTCAAGTTGCTATCTCAGTCTTTGCCTGGGCAATTAGCACATATTTAAACATTTGAGTCATGGCATCTTTCGGCCGTTGATTGTAAAGTGTTGGTGGTTGCCTACCTGCTGGAAAGTCGCTTGAAATATATTATCAGCAACGATGTTTCTAAAAATAAATAGAAAACAACAATGTATGTAGAAAGAGCGACAAGCGGTCTGACCTAATTACACATCTTCAGCATGCTTCAAAGCGCGATTTTGTAGCGAATTCAAAGGCCTGCAAACAGCGCACACTGGCGCACCGTGCCAACACGAAAGGTAATGTAACATCCGCGTTCCTGGCCACGTGCCACGCGCGGTGGGCTTAGTGTTTCCTTCACCTTTCCAAATCTTTCAACATCCGCATGAGTATCATCATCATATCATAAATGTCGGTAGTTCTAGCTAATGCATGCGCTTTGACAAACTTCTATGCTTTGTTAAACTCTCATCAACCTAACGCAACATGATGAAACTTTAATGAACTTTAATTAACTTCAAGGAACATGTAATGATTTGTAATATCATAAGGAGAATACGTACCTTCCCAGGTCCAACAAACTGTCAAGCATACTCGTCGCCCCACGGTTCTCATTACCATCGCCGAGCGCTTCCTTTAGTCCCGGATGACCTGGATGCACTATCGTTACCAGCGTGACGCCCAGGATGGCGTTGAGGACCGACGTGCAGAGGAAGTACACCAACGTTCGAACGGCAATTCGGCCATTTAGCTTCGCGTTGAGACTAGCGCTGCCGGCGACCAAGCTGGAGATGATCAGTGGTAAGATGATCAACTTCAGCAGGCGCATGAACAACTCGCCCGGATAAGAGATGAGGGTGATGTAGTCATCCGAGAGGTTGCATGGCCGCAGACCGAAACCTGTATTGATTGGAATTTGATTTCATTCTAAGCAATTGAGCTGATTGATATTTTTATGCTCCCATTATTATGGTTGCAATTATGCAAATATAAAATTCCACACGTCATGTTTGGTTTTGCGGTCCTCAAGTGCCATTATACGAGACAGGGGGAAACATCATTGCTTTTGGCAGGGTGCTGACGTCACCGACGTCCTTGACCCTTACGCTGCATTCAATGCAATGAATCAACTTCAGTTTTTGGCAACCTCGTGATGATACCGCTTTTATTGTAACATGAAGCATGTAATGTTTCGTGAAACTATAAATAAGTGTAAGACATGACCTCTTCAGATTGAAAAGGTCAGGTTATAACCGCAAGTGTTACAATGCAGGCAACTTCTTATGCCTTAATGTTGATATTGAATGATTTAATAAAAGTTGGGGCCATTAGTAAATTGTTTGATTCCATCATTACCATAATTCTTATTATGTTCAATTCGTGTCGGTACTTGTTAATGAACATGTGCTAATGCATTAAAATGCATTAACGAGGGTTGTCATTGACGTGTTTTGTCATGTTCATCCATCATTCAGGGTGTGTACATACATCAATTCACACTCCCTTGCATACTATTCACACTGAGTCATGGTTGATAGTGGCGTTGAGTTGAGTTGACTAAAGGTCAAGTTCAAAGGATTAAGAAACTTGTAATGTTTCGCATGGACGTTGCGCAACCTATTTCCCGGGAAATTTTTTTTCTCACCTATATTTGGATCTATTTAACCTCATTGTCGGTTGAAAATCTTTTACCTAACCTATATTCGGATCTATTTAACCCCAATTGAAAGCCTGCTATTATTTTTAACATTATAGATACAATTATGCGATTTGCATGGTTTCAGTTTGATTGTATAGTCTCGCAAAGTTATTCATACTTAATGCAGGTGGAAAAGATACTAATCCAGATTAAGATCTGAAGGAGAAAAGTAAGTGTAATAACGAAGTGTGGTGACAAGTCAAGCGCTACTTATCTGAAGAGAGAGCCACTTCACGCGTTTCTTGCTTTAAATTCGCGTGTCATCTTTCTTTAATACCGTTTCAAAGCCCTTTTATCTTTATCTTACTATTAGCATTGAACAACTGTGCCATGATAACAATTTAGGCAATGCCCTTGGCAGCATATGTTAATATTCCGAATTCGCTATTTAACAAAGCTTCAATGCAAAATATATACTTGTTATCTATTGTTATTCTATGATATATTTAGAACTACCGGCAGATTTAACAAGGTCTTAACAACTTACCGACTATTGCCCCGATAATAACACCACATAAGGTGCCTAGCAACAAGAGGTTCTCCGATAACCACTTGCGAACACCTGTCATCTCCTTCTTGTCGGATCGTTCGGTGAACTCGATCTTGACGGTGTTATTGTCTTCGGGCATTTTGGCGAACAGGTACTCTGCGAAAGAAAAGTCACCATGTGTACATGTATATAAAAGAATGATAACAAGTCATGATTGCGATGGATGAAGGGGTAGTACCAGAAAACCGCGATGGATTTTCCATAGCACGTGATGATGGTACAAGTGCCGGACGTCTGACGTGAAGGTCCCCGTTGTAGGAGTTGTTTTATACGCGCACGTCGACCCAACGGCGACGACTGCAGTGGCGGCGGCGGAGGCGGCGGTGGTCGAGCGTCGGAGGGTTTCTCCGCCGCGCGTACCCGCGGGTATTCGGAATTAAATTAATTGGCTAAAACGGCGCAAAACCCAATCGATACGTGTTACACACAACCGATTTGTCTTCACGCTGCAATTATCAAATTGCTTTTCGAAATGGAGTAATTAGGTTTTCGGTGTGAGGTGGCGTAGATCGACGGATGATAATTTCGTTTGTTATTACGTATCCAATCTGGTTCTTTTGTTTGCGTAGCGTTTATTAGCGTTTACGTATCAGGTGTTGGTGTTATTAGCCGTTGATTAGAGTGCCGATGGGCGGTTGGGAACAGCGACAAGCGTTTTTTGTGCGAGCGGCGATGGCGGCCACCGAGCGGAAGCAGTTGTAGGCGACGACTGGTGCGGCAGCCCGATGGCGGTGT
This sequence comes from Tetradonia laticeps, assembly GCA_025400035.1. Classification (NCBI taxonomy): domain Eukaryota; kingdom Metazoa; phylum Arthropoda; class Insecta; order Coleoptera; family Staphylinidae; genus Tetradonia; species Tetradonia laticeps. The sequence continues at coordinate 16,833 of JAODVP010157017.1, forward strand.
TCCAGACGGGGCGCTATCGATTTTGCTCCCGACCGACTGGCCAAAATGCCCGCCGCCTCTTTCCCACCGCGCGCGCGTTTGGCGCATGAATCGCGAATTGATAAACACATTCTCATGCTTATATGGTGCATGTATTACATACTGTGTTGTTGATTTCATAAATTTTTCGGATTGTTTACGCGACTTTAATATGTTCCTTGATGAAAATTGACAGACTTTATTGGCAAGCAGTGCTGAAAGCATTTACAAACATGCACATTTCAATGTCGATTAAATTGCTGGGTGTTCAACTTGGCATCTTGACCGTTATTAATTGATAATGTTAGGAGATGAAAACAGAAGAAAAGAAAGAACATGGATAATTTAGAATGTCAATTTACTGATTGTTGTTGCGGTTAATTAATGAGGCACTGAATGACGCAGAGACTAAATACACAGAATTAGGAATTAATGTAATGCACTTTGTCGCAGGATTGATTGTGATTGATTGGTTTTGATACGCGTTGACGTTTGTTAGTTTCTGATTTTGTTTTTCTTTTAGGTAGTGATGTATTTTTATTTACATGCGTAGGTTGCTACGAATTAATAGAAATAATGAGAACGAAAATCGGTTGAGGTAGGTCAAGCATGTGCCGCAGCGTTCTATGTATGTTAGTGTGTTAAGCAAGTATAAGTCTAGTTCTTTTTACTTATGACCCAAATTTAATTTTTGCATTCCTAAACGGAAATCTAGGCCATTTCATAATTGTAGACCAGATTAGAATGAGTAAGTTTTTGACGACTCTCCTATGATATCAATCTTCCATGGCAAGACTCGCCTACGGTTCGATAAACCAATTCTGGGCTTTCAACTGTTGATATGTACACCAATATCTTCCAATTTTCAAGGTTGGTCAAACCTGCATAAGTAATACTAACAAAATACGTTCGTGTTTTACACGTGCTGGGTTGCTTTACATGCCTATACATTTTTTAGCTTTCGTAATAGGAACATTCTTTAGATAAACGAGGAATTTACAAGAAAATGTATAACTTCCTTTATATATTATTATTTTTGTTTATAAGTTGTAACTCGTGGAACAAATTAATGCTACTGTTGTTTACATGATTCCATACTCTTTCATTTCTAGTAGTAAACAGATAGGAGCTAATTGGGGCACTTAACCTTTTTAACGAACCGTATGGTATTTGGAAAATATTTGTATTCTTGAGCCTACAGTTTGTATGAGAGAAAAAGTAACAGGTATCGTATACTCCTCTTTAAAATGACCTTTTGGGGAAGCAATATTTGCGAATGGCAAACTTTCTACGGTTGATCAGGGATGTTCCCTGAATATTTCAATATCAGCAACCATATGTCTTCGTCCGGTGTCTTCTTGTGTTGTCATACCATTTGAATGATGCATAGAACTACACTAAAGAGAATCTGTCGTGAGTTTTTTGATATCAGGTTTAAAAGTTTGTCGCTAGAGCTTTGGTTACATCATGTATTGAAAAAAAAGTCATTAGCTCAATTTTACACATCAATAAAGCAATACGTGTTGCATGTTGATATGATACTCATGTTGCTATAGAAGAGTGGTCGCAAACCGATCGATCGTGAGCTACCCGCGGGGACATTTTGAGTAGCTCCCCATGAAAAATTAAAGCTGACAGAGTGAAACGGATAAATATGCCACATTGCAAAATACATACATTACATATTATTTAAAATAATTCATAATTTAATCATTCGATATGAAATGATAGTTCATACTAGAATAACGCGTTTCACTCAAAGTTACTCGTTACGCGTTTCATTTAAAGCTACTAACAATAGGTCGTGTTGATTATTTCGTTTTATTTTGCGGTAGGGAAAATTTAAATAAGCGTCATTCCTTAAATGCGCTTATAGCCCAACATGGTGCGTTGTTTGATTTCTGGTGCCATTCGTTTTATATGTACATGTAGTTTAAATATAGCTTGTTTTTCTACAATCCCTAAAATATTAAGTATCCCTTTATCTGAGTTTCAAAACTTCGTAAGTGCTAATTGCATAATACCATTGGTAACCACTGCTATCAAAGTCACATCTACAATAGATGTATACGAAACTTGCGCAGCGAAAACCATATTATCAATTCGGAGCTATGTATAACGAAGTAACCGTAAAAATTTATGCTGTAAAGCAAATTATATGTCAACAACAATGTCACTATCGCATAGCGCTGGAAGACAATTCCTATTGCTTCGATATTACATCGTATGTGAATCGAACCTTTATTACGCAGTAAACAGCAATTTTAAATATTTGCATTTACGTTGTTA
>JAODVP010157239.1:16648-29983 GCA_025400035.1 Tetradonia laticeps
GTTTGAACCATTTCCTCAGCAGTTTCCAAGGGACTAGTCTGCACTACACTCTCCAATGTTTGCTTTAATGGTTCTTCAGATATTTGTGTCTGAATAGCCATTTCAGCAACGTCCTGTACAGGTTCAGGTGATGTTTGAACAGAAATCACCTCAGTAGCAACCTTGGGAATAACATCAGTCACAACAGGATGAATTTCTTCTTCAGCAACAGGCGATGTTTGCACTATATTTTCATGAGTGACGAATGTCTCAACAACTGGAACCTGTGATACTACACCAAATTCCACTTCTCTGATGGTATCTTGAGTATCGGGACTAACAACAGATTCCTCCATAATTTTAACAGTGCCTACTTCTGAAGGACTAGACATACTCTTATAGGAATCATTCGGGGATGTGATTTGAGTAATTTCCGCTTGTTGCAGTATTTTATCAACATCTTCAGTATCCTTAGCTTCCGAATCCGAGACTACAGATTCCTCATCTTTAGGTTTTATCTTTTTACCTTTCTTGCGTTTTTTAGTCTCTTCCGTAGGCTTTTTATGTACTACAGCCTCCACGACTTCATCATCACTGAAGGCAACTGAATCTCCAACTACAGACGAATCATATGCAGAAACAGGAGCAATTGACTCTTCTGGTTCTTCAGCTTTGAGTTTCTGTTTACGCTTCTTACGCTTTTTCTTCTTCTTGTCCAAATCATCATCATCAGCTAAACTTTCATCAACCGTGGTTTTATCCGCTTCATAACCAGACTTACCAGTCAATTCATCTTGTTCGGAGGTTTCAAACGTTTCCATTGTTGGTTTGGGCGACTCCTCCATCCTAGAGGAATCTTCCTCTGGCAGACTGATTTCTGTAGAATCCGCCAGAGATGTAGAGTAATCAGGGGTCATTTCTTTCAAATCATCTTTATGTTTCTTTTTCTTGCGACTCTTCCTCCCTCCTGAGTCCATATCACCACTGGTAATGCTATCTTCATGGTCGCTCTCGGGCTTAAAGACCAAGGGCGAAACAGCAGAGTCCTTGAATTTAATATCCATTGGTTTATCCATAAATTGCTCGATAGTTTTCTTGGGTTGTTTTTCCTCCAAGTGCAATTGAATCTCCACACGATCCTCAGTCTTCGGGATTGACTCTAAACCTCTATCAGTACCAGTAAAGACAGTGGTAACAGTTGTCAAGTCTTTCACTTCAGTAACATCAAGTGGAGAAACATTGTTATTGTCCTTTTTATCTTGTTTGTCCTTCTTGTTCTTCTTCTTTCCAGCAGATTTTGATGAACTCTGGGATCCAAGTGAAGATGGAATACTCTGCATTTCCGGATCCTCCTTGATAACTCGCTCAATTTCTTCACCAACAATTTCTTCAATCTGTATTTTATCACTAGTAGGATCGTCACCAACAAGAGATACTGTCTCTGAAACTGGTTCCTCTACCAAAGGTAGAACCACATCAACTGGGGTTAAGGTAATCTCATACCTCATTTTTTCTGGGGTCATTTCCACATCAATTTCTGTGTTGGTAATCTCCACTTTGACTCCTTCATCCTCAATGGGTGTTGGACCAATTGGAACTGGAGTAGCAGGAGGTGTCGGAGTTGGTGTCAATATTAAAGGACTCGGTGCGGTTGAAGTTTTAACCACAATTTTGGGACTCTCTGCTTTTATAACCTCCACCGGTGGAGCAATCGGTGTGACACATATCTCAGTTGGTGTTACACTAACCTCAATAGGCTCAGCCGTATCCAATTCATGCTGTAACTGAATAAACTCTAACTTGGAACTGGGTCTGGATGTGGTTGCAGGTTGACTTGTTTCCTTAGAGATGGTTTGATTTTGATCCACTTGTTGAGGTTGGGAAAGGGGAAGTGCTGGCGTCGACTGTGCCACCTCTGCGGAAATAAAATCGCTAACTATACTCTTAGGATCCCTTGCAGATGAAGGTCCACTCTCTTTATCCCTGCCGGATGGTGTATCATCCGAGCTAGGTTGTGCAGGAAGCGGGGTCGAGCTACCGGAAGCCAACTTGTCATCAGCGAAAGTCTCAATACGAGTGGCGATCGAAGCCGGTGCAGATACGGGGCTACTGATTACAGGTACGCAAATATTTGGTGCACTTGACATGGGCATTGGTGAGGTAGCTACTGTAACATACCTCTCTGTATCGGCAGCTGTATGACTAGGATCCAACAGCACCTCCTCCGTCTTCATCACGTTGATACTCACGCGTGGAACACCTTCTTCTGTTATCTCCACCTCCTCAGGCTCTTCAATAATCTCCTCTTCCACGGTTTCCTTACCATCGACAATAACAACCCTTCGGATAATCTTCCTGGTCTTCCTTATAATCCTCCTGGTAACCTGTTGAACCACTGCTCTCACACTGGAAGATGAAGTATGCAACTCTCCAGTCTCAACCAAATACTGCCCTGGTTCAGGCACCAAAATATTCTCATCTACTAAGGCTAAATCACCTTCGTGGATTTGCACACCCTGCATCTCAACTGCTTCCGGTTTGTGTTCAATTATCGAGAAATGGGTCTCCGGCTCACCTTCAAATTCGTGTACTTCCAAATCACCCTCAGTGCCTGATTTCACAATTCTGCCTCCATAATTCGAACTGGTAAGGATCTCCTGTCTTCCATTGGATGCAATTGAAGTACTGCTATGTTGTCCTACAAGAGTGACCTGCGAAAAGCTTTGGGTAACAGGGACATTATCATCTCCAGTTATCACGGTACTGCTGCTACTAGTGGAAGTGACGTGTTTTTGTTGCCTTTGCACCAAAGTCCGGTGCAGTTTCTTCACAATAATGCTTTTGCTTCCATCGGGATTGACAATCACTTCAGTGGTTGTTTCGTCCGGTTCCACAAAGACAGTTTCAAAGCCTTGATTGGGTTGGACACTGGAAATGTTAATTTCAGATGTGGTTACTTCCTCCACTTGATTGTCGGGCTTCTCTTTCTTGTAATTAGCTGCCACTAGCAAATCATCTGGATCTTGGACAATTGGTTGTGTTGGTTGGGAAGGTTTAGTAGCAATATGGATGGTCTCTTGACCACCTGACACTGTTTTAGTGATTCTGATATTTTCTTTCTTGCGCTCCATGTCTTCGTCTTCAATAGCAACTGGACCTATTAAGCTATCCCCAGTTTGGGTCTCAATACAAATACCTTGGTTGACGGTTTCTTCGATGGGCATAGAAATTGAATCCAAAGTATCTTCAGACTCTTCAAGGTTTCCTCCTTTTTCCGATGTTACTGGATCGATGGGTGCAACTGGCTGTTGTTGTAATTGAAGATCTTTTTGTTCCTCCTTCCTAATATTCTCAATCTTCTGGGATAAAATCACTTTATGTTCAGAGAAAATAATAAAAATCGTCTTCAACTGCTCTTCTAGAGTAACCGCAAACTCTCTCAACAACGGCTCTTGTTTAAAACGTTCACACACACTTTTAAGTTCATCTAGTTTAAGTTCCTTCGCGTTAAGCTCATCACTAAGAGCATTCAAAGCCGCCGCGTCCCGGGTATCAATTAGTAAAGTCTCCCGAACAGTCTGTAACCAGATTTCTATCTCGGTAAGAAGTTCTTGATAGATCACAACCTCTTTCTGTTGTAGTTCATGCCTAGCTCTTGATTCCTAGCAAAAAACAACCAAATAAGTAAATTCAACTTTTATTGTTAGTAAAACTGGTATCTTACTTCAAGGGTCTTACGTCCAGCCTCAGCCTGCGACAGCAGACCAGCTATCCTGGTACGTATCCCCGCGAGGGTCTGCGACAACTCAAAGACATCTTGATCCGAGGGCACTTCCACAATCAAACCCTCTAACCGTATAGCTTCGCCTGCTTGCTGTCGCAACTCCCCAGTAATGTCCTGTAAGTCCAATCAGTCCACAAATCAGTTAATGACTAAGGCAAAGTAATGCGCAACAAATCAACGCGTTACTCAAGCAATGCAAGTGGAGTCAGTCCGGCGAGCGATTGGAATGATGCGCGCGATGCGAGCAATTGATGCCAGTCGGCGTTAAAATAAGACTGACGAGCATCGATGAGCATGAGAGTAACTGCGGCCAAAAATTTTACCAATCGTGCGATCGCATCATCGCATGCAAATATACACAACGTGTGTATCATACAACTAACTACCTTGGCACCACCAAAAACCATCAGACCACATGTGTGAATATTAATGTACGCGTTTTGCGTATGTTAATAAAAGATGTGAGTCATATGCTGGAGTTTACTTGACCGCAATTATGACAAGAGAAGATAAAGCGAGAATATATAAATATCTATAAAAATAAAAGATAAGTGTGGGTTTATGTATATTGATGTTGTCACAATATTATTGAGCATGATGAGCATGATGATGTTCTCAATTCTGATTCTCCCAATGTCCTGATTTGATTTATTTCGCGCATGAGAATTAAAATAGAGATTGTGTTATCGGGTTAACTAATTGTGCGCACGTTACTGTGCCAAGAAGAGGTCATTGTTATAAATAGAATTTGTATAGATAGAGTTAACGATGATGTAATCACCTCGTGAGTTTAAAGTGAACGTAAGGTTGTGAAAAAGCCTTACTACAGAGGTGGACTTGAAACTTAGAAATGAAGGTTTTAGTCTATGCGATTGTATTATGAATTGTTATGAGTTTACTCACAAAATCCATTCATGACTGGTTCTATTATGGTTTATAAGTAGATTCATAAATAGTCGTGACCTACGCATTGGATTAAACTACGTGCAACGCGTACAAAATTTTGTTAGTCTACTATTTATGCGATTTTATACTTCCAGACTGGTGGCAATTTTAGGACACTTCCGGTTCAAACCGGATGTTATATTATTTTTTCGATTGATCTCAATGGGTGGGTGACTTAAAAAGCCGCTCGGTTGATTCTGAAAATCTTCTGAATTCTGTTTTTGGAGAAATTTGGAGGAAATTTGTAGAAGTTCTCTCTTAAATTATAAGGGATATCGGATAAAAGTATGCTATAATTGATAAATAGGTCTGGAGTGGGGTGAGTAGAGACTACGACCTCTGGTTCTAGCTAGAAGCAACAAATTTGAGAACCATAATTTAAAAACCTCCTGATTCTCTAAATCAAATTCTCTAAAAATGTTTAGATGGATGGACGAACGGACGGAAGGACTGAGATAACACATACAAAGCAAATTTGTGGAAACCGGGAATTGACCCGCAAATGAAAATGTCCACATTCACATTTGGGAGTTGCCCTCACATTGAAAGGTAAAACATATTGAATTTAAAAGGGTTTTGTCAAACCCACAAAATTTTCCACTTTTCCGGCACTCCGTGACTTTGAAATACCGATAAAAACTGAAACAAGCTGCTATTTTGTCAGCTTACAGTGTAAAATTAGTGTAAAATTGCATTTAGAGGTGTGAAAATGAATTCCACAAAATTTTCATAATTCATAATTGGCGTTGGCTGCCAAACAATGTGTAATTAATATTAGTCACAGTGCCTGTTCGAGTTATCAACCTTCGACATGCACATAAATAATCTAAAACCGATGATTAACGCCGCCGATTAAATCCCCACTCAAATATGTTAAACACAAACGAAATTAGTCACAAGGTTAAGTTGGTGACTTGTCGCAATCAAACTAAATTTGTAATATGAAAACAAAAATCAATGAAGGTGCCAATTATGTGTACTAACCTTGAGAGCTTGTAAAATCTGATCGAATCCTTGCTGAGGCAGATCCGTAATCGAACTTTCGGTGTTCTGCACAGACTCCTGCAGTCCTGCCACGCCTTCCTCCAAGTCCTGTTCAGTATATTACCATTAATTCAACACTCAATATGTTAGACATTAATATGACACAAGTCAGAACACAGTGTCACAATGGCACCGTTTTGTTTATACCCAAACAAATATTTTAGTAAATTAAGGCACTTAAAATTAGCATGCTATTATTCATACATACTGCGTTAATTTTTCACTACACATACACCCATACTAAATCTAAAGAAAACAAGTTAGACCATAAACAAAAAACAACAAACAGCCAAAAGCATTGTACAATGAGGTATAATCATTATATATGTCCATGTTATAAATAGTCGAGAATAGAATGATTGCACATGCAGAGGTGTTCGCGATGTGAGGCGACGACAACGAACAACACACCACCGACAAAAATCACACTGAACGCTTCACCTTAGAGCTCCGCTTTCGGCTCGGCGATGGGCATCCCGAGCGCTGCTGCTCACAAGATGGAGACGACGGTGGCTGCTTTAGATTAGGACCTAAGGACTCTTGCGTTTCAGGATTATCACAAACTGGGATCTGGTTAATAGATTGATTAGAGTTTTGTAGGTATGTGCTCTGATCACGCCAGTGACACATCCCTCCCGGTAAAGCCGCGCGAGTGATCTGAGTATCCGTTTCTGAATTGACATCTCCACTGGTCGCCGGTCTTCGGCGATTGCCTCGACCGGAACCAGGACCGCTGGAACCATCCGAATGATCGTCATCACCATTGGGATGATCTTTAGGCTTAGTTGGGCTTGGGCACGATGATTTCAATTTCCTCGCTAAGGAAGCAAAGTATTGTTCTTCCGCCGACATGTAAAGCGCTTTATCTGGCCAATAGTCTTCATTGACCAGATTTATCGACAGGTCAGATTCGTTACCATCATTTGTAATGCTCCCATCCGTGACTTTCTGCTTTTCTTTATTACCTGCAGGAGTTTGTTCTAATTTCAAAAGAGCTTCTAACATCTTCCCATCTTTATCCAAATTATTACCGTCTAACTCCTTCTTGGGTATCTCAAATTTTTTCTCAGGTTTTAGATCAATATCCGTGGTAAAAATATTTGCCTCTTTGTCTTTCTTCGATGTATTCGGCTGATCATCATCAGTTTGTTCATCTCCACCAGATATCTTCTTTTCTTTCTTGGATTTCTTTTTCTTCTCCTTCTTCTTTTGCTTTTGGGACTTGTCCTCCTGTTTACCTTCTTCCTCAGACTCAGTTACAGTCTTTTCCCTCTTCTTGTCTTTATCTTTCTTCGTTTTCTTCCCATCTCCTCCAGTGACTTTGGAAATCAAGGTCCCCAGGAACGAACTCCGCTTTTCTGCCAACGGATGATCTTCTTCTTTCAAAGACGTAACTTCAGTCTTTTGTTGAGGTGGATCAACATCCTTTACCTTTACGAATTGCTCCGATTTACTATCGCATGTAGGTTCGGTTAGTTCAACAAAGATTTCATCAATTTCATCGTCAACAGAGTCAATTATTCCCGGTGAGTGACTAGGCCTGCTATCCTTATCTTTGCTTTGCTTGGGAGGCTTTTGTCCAATTTCCCGATAAACATCTTTCACTATATCCTTTACTTCCTGTGCATGAGCATCAGAAATGTCTTTCATCTTTTTCTCGGTTTTAGCCTTATTTTTAGAGTCTTCTCCACCCTTTGAAAACACAGATTTTACAGAAGATATCAACCCACTTAACCCACTAGGTTTGTCCGACATGGACTTATCCTTCTTCTCTTTCTTAGCTTTCTTAACCTTCTTCTTCTCTGTGGCATCATCTTTAGCAGCTTCTTCAAATTGCTTCACAATATCACTAACCTTCGGCACATCTGCTTCCTCTTTCTGATGTGCAATGTTTGCCCAGGAGGGTGTCTTGTCCTCCTTCTGAGGAGGTAATACTTCAACATACGGTGCTTTCGATACAGCTTCCAGGACTCGATTCCGTGACCTTGATCGTGACCTACCACGAGCAGGAATTGTAATAAAGCCCTCCGAATCAACATTAAGAATATCTTTTTTAACAGCAGGTTCGGAAGTTGTAACCACTTCAATGTGCACAGGTTTGGAAGGTTGAACTTCCTTCACAATTTCCTTTGGTGATGTAGTTTCTGCTGGTATCTGTTCGGGAGATACTTTAGTACCAAATACTTTGGCATAGGTCAAGGGTGCTTCACACTGTATTTGAGACATGTGGATGGGTTCGATAACAATGGGTTCTTGAATAGATGTCGACACAAAAGTCTCACAAGAAGGTTGTCTCATAACATCCATTTCATATTTAATCTCATTTTGTAGTTCTTCTTTCATGGTGTGTTTATTGGGTCTCTTGAGATCTTTAGACTTGCTTCTTACTTCTTTTTTGTATTTCTCCGGCTTTATATGTTCAATCTCAAAAGGATCATTAACAATCTCCTCCAAGTCATTATTAGCCACAACGTTTGAATCGGTTCTCGATTTTCTCTTCGATTGCCTGCTACCTTTAATTGCTGATTCGTCCTCAGATGTGGTTTCACCAGGACTTACAATAAGCTTTGTAACTACGATGTCCACCTGCTTCTTCTGCAAACTAGGATTTTCGACAGATTCATCAGTAGTTGTAACAACTGTAGCGATATTTTCATCTTCAATGAGTTTTTCTGGTATCCTACTAAGATCTAGCCCTGTTTCAGAGTCGGAACTAGGTTTAGGAGACTTTGACTTTCTTGATCTGCTCTTGGGTTTAGCTTTAAAGGAGGTATCAAACACTTCGCTACACGTTACTGATGGTAGTTTTATCATATCTCTTTCAGTGTCAGTATCTGCATTTGTATCTGCATCATCCAAGATATCATGAACCCATTTATGAACTGTCGGAAACTCATCCCGTTCGTCTTTGCAAACCATCGTAGTAGATGAGGTTAGCGTATCTTCATCTTCCCACCCTGGCTGGGATAAATCGGTAGTACTTCCTTGAAGATCAGTTTTGGATTTATCGGATTCAGGTACGAACTCGCGCGCATTAGGGTTCAAATCAAACTGCTTAGATTTCGGTACAAACTCGGCAACTGTATGCACAATGTCTTCAAATTGTGATTTACTAGACGTCCTTGAGATTGTTAGTGAAGGAGTCTCATCAGTAACCGTTGTAGGTGTCAACAACGGTGAAGAATTTAAACTAATATCCATCGACAACTTCAGCTGTTCCAAATCTAAAGCCAATTTCTCCTCGATTATATCCAATGCAGATGGTTGTTCATCATCCTCTTTCTTATCAGATTTCTTATTTTCTTTCTTCTTGGTCTTCGACTTCTTTGGTGACTTCTCAGGGACTTCATCTTTAGAAACCTCTTCCATTTCAACTTTTTCATTGTCATTAATAACTGGTACTTCATCATTAGAAACCATAACAAAATCTTCACTAGTTGGCCCTGTATCCTTAAGAAGGTTCTCAACAATTTCAGTGACTTCTGCTACTTGTAAAACAGCAGGTTGGATACTATCATCACAAGTTTGCAGCTCTTCATCAATTATTTTAGCCATGTCAATGACAGTACTGTGCAGGACACCTCCACTCATAGACATCACATCAACAATACCAGTTTTAGCATCTTCAGCGTCTAACAAATCAGTCCACAGAACTCCAGTTGGATGATATTCAATTTTCTTTGGTTTTTCCAGCGGAGGCGTTGCTTCATGCTGCTGCATCTCAATTTCTATAACTTGAGGTATCTCCTCAAATGAAACCGATTTCGATTTCTTGATTTTGTTGGTTTTATCATCCGCAGAATCAGACTTGTGAACATCTTCTTCCAAGCTATGCCGGGGGCTAAACCGCATATCCTTTAATGGTATAGGTTTTTCACTCAGTTTTAGAACAGTCTGATCGATATGGGACTCAGTTACATGTCCTTCAAAATCAACAGTGTGGGTTGTGGGCCTGTCTAAGGTTTGGCTCTCTGCCGAAATATTTTGAGCAGCTGACCGTGGTGTAGTAGGTTCAGATCCGGTTTTCTTCTTGTGTCTGTTCCGCTTCTTCTTTTCAGGTTGTGGAGTGTCAGCAGTCGCTGCTGGTTTGTCAATTCCTTCAACAAGATCAGGTTTTGCCAAAATCTTCTGAATTTCAGCTTCTACAGCCTCATCATTCAAAACATCCACTCTTGGTGTACCTGAGGCACTGCCATTCTTATTCTTCTTCCTGCTTTTCTTCTTAGTAATGCCATCACCTTCAGATTCTGTAGCTTGTACAGATACCTCATGTGGGGGATCGTTCGATTTGCTATCTTCCAATAATTCAGGGATATTCGCGCAAGAATCATCCAATCTTGGAGTTTGAGCCTTCTTCTTATTCTTGCGTTTCTTCTTATTTCCCGTGCCTGATTCAGGTGAAGATTCGTGGGGACCCTTTTCTTCAATTTTTCCCATCTGTGGGACATCATGGGGAATAGTTGGGCTTTGTTGTAAAATCCTCGCAACCACATCATCAGAAATAGTCACTGGGGTTGTTTCCACTCCAGCATGGTCTTTCTTTTTCTTATTACGCCTGCGTGGAGTACGTGGGGTAATCTCTCCTTCGCTGACGCTTTCAACCAGCGATGATACTATTTCCTCGACTGGACTAGAAGCTATAACCGTAAGAGGAGGAACAACCTCCTGCGGACGCGCCTCATCCTCACCCTTCGGCTTCCTATTCCTTTTCTTTTTACGCTTTTCAGCCGTTTCTTGACACTCGGAAGTATCCACAACCTCCTCCAATACCCCAACCCCCACATTCGAAGTTCCCACTTCTGGATGTACAATTTCAGGCTGATAAAGAGAAATGTTTAAGTGACTGTTGTCAGACGCTCGTTGACACTCGTTTACCGTTGAGACCGGCATTGCATCATTATGGATATTGTCTTTGATTACCTCAGCAAAGGATCGTCTCCACGGTATAGGCTCAATCTGAGTGTTAGCTGCAGTCACCTCACTCTGCACAACCCCGCCACTGGGATTCCCATTTTCAGTGTGTTCTTCACCACGCGGAGTTTTGTTCTTGTTGCGCTTGCGTCGCGGCTTGCGCTTGGCGTCCGCAGGCTCGTCGCGGTTGCTTTCGCTGGTCTCGTCCTTGGCCGTGGTCGACTGGTCGGTCTCATCATCTGAAAGCGGCGAGGGAAGTTTAGCACTCAACTCGTCATCAGAATCGCCACCACCGGGGGCGGGCAAACCTTTACGTTTATTCGTCGTCTGCTGCGGGCTGCGCCGCTTCACCACGATGTTCATCACTTCCTCAATAGAATGCACCTCGACATCAATCACCGAGTCTAAATGCTCGACACGCTGCGCATCTGTCACTTGCGCCGATTGCCCGATTTGTTTGTCATCCGGCGATTGTTTTTGCGCCGCCTGCTTTTTGCTGGGCTTTTTCAGCTCGGACGTGAGCATTGTTACGGTGGAATTCGGCCGATGTTTTACGGAGCCAAATATGGCCAAATCAATATCTAAATCTTGTGCGCTAGTAATTCCTGAATCTGTTGACTTCATTGAAGTATCCATTGCTCGACTATCATCGGTGTCTTCTTCTAATCTTGTGATCTCAGGCGATTGTTCTATAATTCTTTCTGTTGTGATAGCAGTCTCGACAAGTTGGATATCTCGGGTTAATATAGGCTTTAATTTGATTTCTTCGTGAGTGATAAGGACTATTTTATTTGTGCGTGGGAACAGCAGGTCAGCGTCAGTTTTAGGTTTTTCTAGAATATCGGAAATTACGGAAGTAGGGATATCTTTTATGTTTCTATTAGTTTCTCTTAGATCTTCTGTAGTACCGTGTGTTTCAGTTAAATTTGCTTGCTGATCTTCAATTTTAGGGACTTTCTTTTTCTTTTTATCCTTTTTGTTGCTTCTGAGGGGTATAATATCCTCCAAAATTTGCGTTTCATTCAGGTCGGATACAATGTTCTCTTCTTTTTGCTCCTGAATGGTGACCTGTTCTTGAACTACAGCAATTATTTTATCTGCAGGTTCATCATCTGATAGAACCATAGGTTCATCCAACAAATCCTCCCAGATTTTAGAAGATTCATCTATTGGTAGTCCTTTATAAGCTACAATAGGTTCAACTTTTACTTCTTCTTCAGTTTTTGTTATTGTCACCTTCTCTGCATTTTCTGCAGAGTTTGTAATTACTTGAGATTCGCTGTCGTTTTCAGATTTAGTGTGTTTCTTTCCTTTTTTGTCCTTTCTCCTAGGTGGTAATTTGGAATCAGGCATAACATTTTCTTCCGATGTTGCAACTGAATCTGTTGGAATATCTTTCTTTAAATCCAGAGTATCCCTAGGAAGCACTTCTTCCGTTATTTTACTTTCAGATTTGGTCTTCTTCCTCTGTTTTTTCGTTGGTTTAACAGACTCCATGCTTTCTGCTGGTACAGCGGCTTGATGTACAAATCTGTTATCATTTATATCCAGATCATAAGTAGAATTAATTTCTGATTGCATTAATGTGGAATCAATTATAGTCTCTGTCTCAGCTTTAGTATTTGTTGTTGCTTCTTCCTCATCAGATAGGATCATTGGGCCACTATCACTAAGCAAATCCTCCCAAAGGCTTGTGGTCTTATCAATTGGCAAACCTTTATACGCTACTGTTACTACAGTTTTTTCTTCTTTCGGAGTTTCATCTAAAGGCGTTGATAGTTCGGATCTTGCGTAATCCTTCTCTTCAAGAACAGCCAAAGGTGCGGCTACATCACATTTAATTTCTTCTGTTCCAATCTCAGGAACGATATTCTTCTTCTTTTTATCCTTCTTGGCTGATTTTGAATTATTATCTGCTTGTTTTTCTAATGAAGGTTCTTGAGGAATTCTTTCTTCAGCGTCAACTTTTACTTCTTCTTTTAGATGTGGCACCTTTTCTTCTATATTTGCTTCTGATCCTGATTTTGTCCTCTTCTTCTTGTCTTTCTTGTTTGACTTCGCAGGTAGACTCATTTCTTCTCTTACAGGTTCCGAATCTTTCTGCGCTTCTTCAGTTATTGCATCTTCATTTGCCTTTTCTTGCACTATAAAATCTGAACAAGGTGATTTTTCTGCTATAACCTCAATTATAGTCTCAGTTGTTAGTTCTTCATTTTGAATATTATCTATAGGTGGTGATAGTTCTGGATTCGAGTTAATCATTGGCTGATTTTCTTCAAGTTTTGATTCTGATCCTGATTTTGTCCTCTTCTTTTTATCTTTTTTGTTTCGCTTAGGAGCTACCGTTTTTTCTTGGGCTTCAGGTTCTTCAATTGTCTGCGCAATTTCAACTACTTCAGATTCAACCATAGGTAAAATATCAGTGCTGGTCTGAGATGTTACGTTGTCTTCCACGCTTGTTTTTGGTAATAAATCTTCAACTTGTGACTTTTCTTGAGTTTCAGAAGTGGAGGAATCTGGTTCTGTTGATTTAAACTCAATCATAGTTTCAGTTTTCCTTGCACTGGTTGCTTCTTCATCATCTGATAGTATCATAGGTTCATTATCAATCAGCAAATCTTCCCAAAGACTTGTGGTCTTATCAATTGGCAAACCTTTATAGGCTACTGTAA
>JAODVP010157239.1:42689-72836 GCA_025400035.1 Tetradonia laticeps
ATAACACCCAAACTTATGCAAATTATTCTTTCTTTTTTTCATTTTAAATTTGTGTTGGGACTTGACTATTGTCTCCAAAAACTGTTTTATTGAAATTTTGTATTTTCAACTCATTCGCGCGATTTAGAACTGCCTTTAAATTTTTACGCACGGCAGTGCAAGTCTAACTTCTAAGGTAGAACTTGGAATTTAGCTAATTTTCCCATAAATGATATTCTTGATGATGATTTCTTCAGTCTGCAGTTGATTTTGTTCTGATTTTTGTAATTTGCATTCTTTCTCTACTGTTTCAATAGATGCTTTCTAATTTGTTCGCACGGTAATGCACAACCAAGTTTTACTGTGAACTTAAGTAATTTCTTCACGAATTGTTGTAATTTTTGTATTTCGTATTCCCCTTGCAAAGTTCCCCAAATAACTTCAGAATAAATTAATCATTGAATGAGTTATAGTCTTTGCTTCAGTATTTGTGTTCCTCCTCCTGCTAGGGCAAACCGCCAAGAATGTAACACGTGCAATCACATTTCATACTCATTCGTAAACACGTTACGCATAATCACACATAATAATAATCAAACTCAACAAACAAGAAAAGCAGAAACAGAAACTCACTTTTCGTAATGTGTACCAAGCTGCACGAGCTTGTCCCCAAGCGCAGTCGCCGAGGCCGTCGAGCATTCCCGCAGGAAACCAAGGATGCTTTTTGACTTGTCTACAACTTCGTCGTGGAGATGTTTCAATGACTCAGCCTCTGATTTAAGTTCCTGTGTAAAAAACAAACAAATGTGAATCATCACCTCGACATAATTTACAAGTTTAAGTAATAACTACACACAAATATTTCATCTTCCCAATAACACATTAACATTTAAATTCCTTGTTTTTTAAGTCTTTAAAATATCATAAACATTACATTAATTTATTGACCTACCTCAATAATATGTTTCGTAGCAACCACCTGTTGCCGGTTTCGAACCACAGTATCCACATGCTTGGCCTTCTCCTCAACACCAACGAGCACACTCTCGAAGTGCTGCCACCGCCCCTCAAACACCTCCCAGGCGGCGGCGAGCGCATTCAACGCGTTACAACGCCGCTCCAGATCACTAACCAACTCTTGCCATTCGTCACTCACTGCTTTACTCTGTGCCTGAATACTGTGCTTGTTTTTCGCGTCTGCTTGTTTGATGATCTCTGCCGCCTTCACCTGCAGCGACTCCAAGTCCCCGTGTTGGGCCTGCGAGTAGTGATGAAGCGGAAAACGATAAAGATTATTCACATTATTCACATTAAACCTATTGCAAACAAGAGATAGGCAGATAACACAATCAACTGTTTGTATAAACTTTGCCAATGAGAATTACTAAGTGACTTTATCGATCCGTGCAATAATCCACAATAAAGTTTTCTATAAGATCCCGATACGTATGTGACAGGGAACTAATTTAAAACCAACTGTAGCTAAATTTCTTATTGAAAGCATTGAAATCAATTCAATTCCATCCCGAACGTAATCGCGTAAATTCGTTATACCATGATGTCATGCGATCATGAGTTATTTTCGTATCATATCGCTGGAATTGACTCGTTTACCTCGCGAAGTGGTCCCGATATGTAAACAATTCACATTCACCTAAGCCAAGCTAACCCAACATTTCTGCGCAATGAAACACACCACTCACCTGAATATCGTTCACAGCATGGTTAATCTTCTGTATATTGAAGTGCAACCCAGCGAGTGTCGAAACCGGCTCGTCCGTGAACTTGCTCCTCGCAATAACAGCCCGCACCTTATCCAACAACGCGCAGTATTCCTTCCACAACTCCGCATCTTGCTCCAACTGCGCCTTCTGAGACTTTGCCGAATTCAACGTGTTCTTCAACAACTGCGTGCAATTCTGCTGCTCCCTACCCAACTCCTCCTGCTCGCTGGACGTCAAACTAGGCCAGATCTTATCAGCAGCCTGTTGAATGCTTTGCGATACCAATTCCTTCATACTAGCTTCAGTAGAGAAGAAAATCTTATGTTCTTCTAAATCAGAGACGATGTTTTCGAAGTCTATACCTTCCTTATTACCCTGTAAGCGTATATCAGCTTCCTTGGCCCAGTCAAACAGACGTTCTTTAAGATTGGTGTAGGTTTCTCGGAGAACCTTGTTGTTTTCTAGGTATTTTTGACGTTCGTCAAGTTCTCTGGGCATGGAAGTGAGGAGAGACTTAGCTTCGGATAGCTGTTCAGCTAGGGAACTAGGAAGACAATCATCGTGTTTAGTAGCGTCTTGGACTTGACGTACCCTATCTAGGTATCCACTTATTTCCACAGCTAATTCTAGATGTTTCTTAAGGTGAACCTCAACATCCTGCACGTCCCGTTTTAGCAAAGGTCTTGATTGAACTGCTGCTTCCTTCGCATGGAGCCAATCCAAGATCTCATCCAATTCCGCTGCTAGTTTTCGATGTTCCGCGGCTGTATTCTCATGAATCTGCTTTTGTTTCTCCACAGCCTTTCGGAGATTATTCAGGGATTGTTTCAAGGACTGTATTTGCTCCGTAATACTATTCCTGTCTTGAGCAGACCCATCAGAAGCTATCTGTTGACCTTTATCAGCTGCGGATGCTAACATAGCTTCACATTCTTGGATTTTGAAAATAACATCGTTATATCTATCAATTTTCTCTTGGATAGTAACACCGGACTTCTCTATATCCCGAACCACTTCTGTATATTTCGTGATGAAAGTCATAATCTCCGTAATCAAAGCAATGAACTGTTCCCGCAATAGTAACAGTTGTCTTAACCTAGCAATTTGATCTTCAATAGACTTGATCAGCTCATCTTGTAAGAGTAGAATATTAGAAAGCTCTGCTTTATTTGCTCCAGGGACGTCAGATAATCTCGCTTTGTTAGCCTTTAGGTCTTTCAAAATCCTCTCATAAGTCTGTAAGACATTGTGCACATCCTCAACTTTACTACCGATTGGTTTCGCCAATTCCTGAAGCTCATTCTGGATATCGTTCATGAAATGGATACTCTCTTGGATCTTATTAGCAGCATCCTTCTGTTGTTGTATATTCTGTTTGAGGGCATTGGTCCTATCATCAATAATATCTGAGATGCGTTTGTGTCTATCACGCATATCCCTAACCAATTCCTGCAACTCCAATTTATCACTATCAGTAACAGTTGGTATAATAGCCTTTGCTTGTTCACTGATTCTATCTACATCTGCATTGATCTTCTTGGCTTCCTCCTGTAGTTTGATATATTTCAACAATTGCTCTTCCAGGACTTCTAGGTTAGGAGTACGTAATTCTGTTGATGTAGCAACTTCTGCTTCCTTAAGCCAATCATTGCAGGAGTTGACGTCTTGTTCAAAGTCCTTCCTTCCTTTAAGAAGATCCCTAAGTGAATCTAACCTTAATTTAGCTTCATTTTCTAATGAGTCATATTCATCTTTAACCTCATCCAAAAGTGCTTGTAGTCTAACCTTATCCGGTTCCTCACATTCCTTCAGAACACTATTACCCAACTTGAGCAGATCATTAAGATCCCCTTCCTTGAAGTTTTTAATTTCTTTGGAGCACTTGTTAGCCTGTGCAATTTCATCCTCAACCTTTTTGGCTCTTAGAGGGAGATATCCGCTTAGTTTGCATACCTCGGCATTCTTTGCTTTTAACCAAACCTTTGCTCTTTCTAGATTACCCTCCAGGTTTCTTCTCGTGTTCAAGGCTGCACTTACACGATCAATTTCATCCTTTGTCTTTGAAACCAATTCTTCCTGTTCCGTTGCTAGATTCTTCAGAAGGGTTTCCAACTGGGACTTCTCCCCAGGTTCTAGTTCATTCATCATATTACCAACTCTATTTTCTAGAGTATCTCGCAAAACAGCCTTGTTCTCAGCTTCTTTCAATAATGACCGCAAGGAAGTTAATCTGTCCTCGGCTTTCCTACTCTCATAACCTAACAATGGCGGATGTCGTAATTCCGATAACCGTTCCCTGCACCAATCCCTAGCTTGCTCAATTTCATTCCTTGTATCATCAATCCCCTTCCGCATATTCTCCAAAACCTGTTGCTTCCTTTGCAATCTCTTGGCGATATCATTATATCTCCTCTCAACACCCTTTAGTTGTTCTTCAACTTGCTGGGAATCCAAATTATTAACAAATTCAATGATCTGCGCAGCTAACCGCTTAACTTCATCTACCCTCTTAGGTCCTTGATCATCAAACTCAGCCTGCAACTCCACAACTGCATTTTGTTTCTGTGCGCAGGTTAAACCATGTGTTTTATCAACCCCATCCACACGCTTGATGATGTTATCAAACCAATTGTTAATCACTTGGATCATCTGCCGATACTCATCAATGATGTCTTGGTTAGCTTGTTTCTGAGCAATGACCTCTGCTAGTTCCCGTTCAAGGTTATCCAACATTTTCTCCAATTCGGCATTCTCGCCATTGGTATCCTGTAAATCACTCTGCAGGAAATTCCTTCTCTGTTGCAAAGAGGTCATTAAGTCATTCATCGCGTTTAATTCCTGAGTAGCAGCATCTGTACGTAATTTAGTTGGTTTGAGCTTCCAATCGGTGATTGCAGCCTTTTGGCTGACAATCCAATCTCGGAGGGCCGAGCGTTGCTTGGATTTTTCTTCAAAATCGGAAACTGTTGCGGTTAAGTTACCGAGATGAGATTGAACCTATATACCACACAAGAAACCGTATTTTATATCTTTGAATTTGCTAGAAAAGGAACAACCCTCAACCACATAATTTAAACTCAAACTACTCTACGTGTAAATTAGACTAAATTACCAACCTTATCAATTTGCATATGTAATTTGTTAATAAAACCATGCGCTTCTAGTTGCTGCAGGAGTAACTTCAGCCTACTTTCAGAACTGCGGTCTGAATCTGAAGTCTCAGTGCGCTTCTATTGAGTTATCCGCGAGGTAAGCAAAACAAACAAACAAACAAAATTGCGTGTTGGTTAAATCGTGTAAGGAACAATTATAAAGGATGCAAACACGTGCACACAAAAAGATGCTTTCGAGCGAATAGTAAGACTTACCTGATCGATAAGGTCTTCCAACTTGGCCCTCACTTCCAACTCACGCTGCGGAATAGGTGTAGATGGTCCGTCGTCAATAAAACTACCTGGGGTACCTGGCCGACTGATAGAAGCAGTGGCGGCTTCACATGCTTGGACAGCCAAGGCAAGCCGGGACTTTTCAGTTTGGAGTTTGTTATGCATAACCTGAACATAGAAATTTAGAAATTTACCAAACCCAGAAATTATGTAAGTAAAACAACAAACCTTGGCCATTTCTAGCTGTTCCCTTGCTTGCTTCAAATTATCGGTTGGTTTTTCAAGGTCTGCTTGTATAATCGGCTCGTAGGTTTGAAGATTCCCCATGATACTCTCCAAAGTATCCTCGTATTCCTTAAACTTCGCCAGGGACTCTAACAATCTCTTTCTTATCTGTGTAGCTGTGTTTAATAATGAATCATAGCTCTCTTGCATATTACTGAGTTGTTTTTCAATGACATCTTTAATTTCAGGTGTTGATGAAGAGTATCTAGCAATCTGAGCATGGCCCTTGTCCTTTACATCATCCAAAACAGTCTGGTATTGAGTAATTTCCCTTGTAAGAACAGCATGTTGATCAATCTGTTCCTCAGTTTGCTCTCTATTAGTAATATACAAAGAATTATGGGCCATGAGGTTAAAGGACACTTGAAGTAACCACTTTTCAGTATCTTGGATACTTTGATGGTACGCGTTGTAATCCAACATTTCCTTCTCTAAATCACTACGTTTCGCATCACACTTCTCACTGATCTTCGCCATTCGTAGTTGGAACTTCTTCAAATCATCCTGTAACCTTGGATTTTTAGCCCAGGAAGCTAAAATTCCACATTCTTGTAGCAAATGATCCAAGTCTACTTCCTTAGCAGCAATTTCATTCTGGATGTTTTTATACCTCTCCATCTGGGTCTTCATTTCACTCAGTTCTCCTTTAGTACTAACTTCTTCTTGCAAAGCAGATTCTGTATTATTAAGCCAATTATTAATTCCAACCAGAGCAGTTTTATAATCTTCCCATCTTGTAAGAGAAACCTTCAATTGTGCTTGTACAGAATTGAGGTCCATATTCAATTGATCCCAGCTATTCTTCAAATTTGCCATATCTTCCCGTAAAACCTCTTGTTTGTCAGCTGGGGCTGTGTTGCTAGCCTTGGTAAAAGCATCCTGTAAAGCACTCAACATCCTCTGTCCTTCGGATAAATTCGTAGTAACTCCTCGGATCTTCACCATCTTCTCCTTCAAATCACTTTCATCCCCGTTCCCAGTACAACTCTGAACAATACCATGGGCATTTTGTAGCCATGCCTCTAACTCCTTCTTGTTATTGATAAACTCAGTAATATCAGTAAGATTCTTCTCCACCTTGGAAACCAAGGCCTGTGCATTCATCAACAGATTACTATAAGCTACCTGCAAGTTCACAGTTTGATCTCTCACCCAACCAAGAGCACTTTGTTCCATGAGCATTTCACATACATCATTTAGTTGTTCTACCTGCAGTTTACCCCCGTTAACCTTCTCCAATAAAGCTTTACATCTGTCTAGATCCTCAGGTCTTTTATGATCAGCCTTTAGCTCCTTTTGTACTAGACTATCGTGTTCGGCAATCCAGGACTTCATTTTGTTATAAGCCTCACTGTAGTCCTTCCATGCTTCAATACACTTGTTCAGATTACGATGGGTCTCCTTGCAGATATACTGTAAACCTTCCCATTCATTCTTCAACTCTTCAATTTCAATCTTGATAGAGTCTTGACCCTCGGCGCCTGTGGTCTTCATAACGGAAATACTCAATTCAATAGCGGTATCTACCAATTGATCACATTCGGGAATAGACTTTAGTATTTTACTCATACGTCGCTCCTTATCCTTGATGACTCCAAGCTGTTCGTGAAGATCGGAACATTGCTGGGCTTCAACTCTTGTCTTCCTAATCCATTCATAAGCTGCATCGTATGACTTCTTGTATTTTTCATGTTCCTTGACTTGGTCTTGCAACTGTTTAATGGACTTAGCTACATTTGCTTTTAGAAGATTGTACTTTTCAAAACTAGCTTCATATTCTGGAAGAACCTTCTCATCTGTTAATTTGGACCTTAACTTGTTAACCAAATCATGATGACTTCCAATCTCTTTTTGGATATTCCGGAACTTCTCCAATTTAGCTCTCTTCTCACTGAGGTCATTCAAGAAGTCATCATCAGTGTGCATTTGGGCTTCAGTCTCCTGTAACCAATCTACCAACATTTGATGAGCCTTGGCGATATCTTCAAGCTGCGTTGCTCTATTTTGCAGTTTGGTCCTAATATCATTAACATCCAATAAAAGTCTATCCATATCCTGCTTTAAAGTCTCTGTATCTTCTTGTATTTTAGCAGCTCCACTCTGTTCAGTGTTCATGATGACTCTCTCCTTCAATTCCATAATGTAGCGTAGTTTATTCTGCCCCTGCTCCAACATAGTCCTGATCCCCTTTACAATCTGCAGTTTGTTGTTGACCTCAGTCACACTATTTGGAATCTCTGAGCATTCATTTAGCCTATCGCGGGTCCTAAACACCCAATCCTGGCATTCCTGATAAAGGGTATTATGTTGTTGATGTTCCTGGTAATGCATCTCTAATCTACGCATCACCTCTTTAGCCAAAGACAACAGGGCATTATATTTGGTAGACATTTGAGTAACAGCATTACTAATTCTTGTATCTGCACACGTCTCCAACAAAACCTGCGCGCGCATGTTAAGCCTATCAAGTTCGCGTTGCCAGTCAAACAAAGTCTGCAATTGAACCTGGAACTGCTCCAATAACAACCGCTTCTCTTCCAAACTATCCTGCAACTTATTATAAGACTGTACTAACTCCTCAGTCTGTCCTAACCATTCCGAAGCTTCCTGATACTGTTCCTCATACTCCGTCCACTTAACAATACCAACTTCTAGTAAACTTTTGCTGTTGTTCAAAGAATCTACATAGTTATCATAATCATCCTGAAGTAAACCTATTTCCTCTTCAATAATATCTTTATCTTGAACATCTGCGCATTGCAGAGCAATATCACCGTGTTCCAAAGCAAATTCCAGCTTTTTCTGTCCATCGTTAAGTTCACTCAAAAGGACTTTCAGTTGGGAAAGTTTGGAAGCTAGACTTTCTTTATCCCCAGTCGGCTCGGAGCATTTACTCAACCGTTCTTTGGAATAACGAATCCATTGAACAAAATCATTCGCTGTAAGAACACTAGAGTTATTCTCATGGTAACTAAAAATCACTTATAACCTATCAATCAAAATCATTTGAATGCAGTCAATCGGTGATGGTTGACAGAAAGGCAACATGACATTCTTACGCAAGTATTATGTACCGTTTTCTATTTATAGTTTTAATTTTTATTCCGTATACACATTGTGTTGAACAAGGTGATGATCCAAGAGGACTCCGCGATAAATTTTTTATTGAGGATAGTATGAAATTCCGGGGTGTACACAAGAAAAAACCCTTTCATCGCCGATATGATGATGTAGAATATATTCCAGAACGGTTAAGACAAGTTAAATATCTACATAGCTATGGCCTAAATGAAGAAGGTCCTAGAGTAAAAGGCCACAAACATTCTCGGAAAAGAAGACTACGAACAATATCCGAAAAGTTAGGTGACATGGAGGAAAATACAAATTTTTTCGGGCACAATGAAAGATTTGGGGCTGAATCCAGAAAACCACCTCTTCAAATCAAGCATCATGGTGATGCATACGTACTCATAACACATTCACCTCAACCGGTAAAGACGAAACTTATTTTAAGTAATCCCATTCATAATATACACGATTACGAAGATGACGTGCCTGAAATTCAAATAACTCCAAGAATTGCTTACTCTTACAACAGGAATTATCCTGTGAAGAAAAATGTTCGTACAATGACCAGTGAAGACTTTTCGAGGAACCTCAAGGAATTACAAGACATTCTAGAGCGAAATAATAACAATATCAATAATCATTACTCGCAATCGAAATTTAGATATCCGGATAATAGAGGTGGTACGGACCAAGATACAATACCAACTAGTCATCCAACTCGAATAACTCCAACAATTCATCCGACCTATGCAACCAATCCAACTAATCCAACTACTCCAACTCGTCCAACTACAATTTCTTCCCAACTTCCAGCAGAAGAACAAATCATTATAATCAAACCGAGGCCTTATACATCTTCCAAAAAACATTACAAACCCGCCAGCTCACTGTTAAGTGATGATATAAATTTAATAACCTTGAGACCATCAGAAATGATATCAATAGTCAAACCCGAAATTGAACAAAGAGCTAATGTCGATCAAGCTAAACCAGAGATTGAACCCCACACGACCATTAAATCACCCAAGCATAATTTGAATTATTTCAAATTGGAATTCAAGCAGTCAAATGATCAACCATATATCCGTGTATCTACTAATATGCCTATGAAGGATGAAGTAGAGAAAGGTTTGAAGCCTCTTCGCCCGGAAAGATTTAAAATTCATCATCCTGTATTCAACACGGACTATGAAGATGAAGCAACTACAACAGGTGAGCCACTGCTCCAACTATATTGTATAACAACACCTACTCTAATGAGAACTACAAGAGATACCGGTGTATTAAGTGATTGTAACATTGTACCAAGAGCATATCCGTATTCCAATGATCTAGAACTAATTACAGAAGTCTTTCCGAAAAACAAACGTTTCTTTCACATTAACAAGAAAGCACAGAAAAAGCCAAAGCATATCAAGTCTAAATCATCCGATAAAATGAAAGATATGATATTTGAATACCAGAAAGCTGCGGGATTACACGGCCCAACAACATCAACCGCACGCACTTTAGATACAACTGTGTATCCTGGATTGCTAGGCCTCAGTTTTCTTCCCTTAACTACGGAATGTACTACCGAATCTCGAGACTCTGCAAAAATTACTTTATTTAACGAGCTTGATGATGCCAATAAGAAATTGAAAGACAGCATTAACGAACTGAAAAGTTATAAATTGCATGAAGACTTTGTAAGCGGGCATAGACCCACTCATTTTGTTACTAAAATGGTTCCAGTTTATCAGGCCACCAATAAACGATTATCATTCTGGGATGAAGAACCCGCACAAAAGTCCCCACAATCTCCCAAATCCACATTTAAGGGATACCCCACAGATTCGGACTATAGAAATAAAATACTGGAAGCTGATTTTATTAAACCAAAAGCAAAACCAAAACCAATTTATCACGGAGACCCAATGCTGAGAGTATTTGCGAAAAATAACTCACCGGTGAAGTTTACCGAAGTACCAAACGCAATTGATGAAAGATTACGCGAATTTGTCACATCATCCACTGTAGATTTTCAGTTTGATCCAATCTACAGCGGTATTAAAATGAATGAACTCATAAAAGCAAATATTGATAGACGTAGTAAAATAGCGAAAACAATGGACCATAATTACGATGCAATTTACAATAAGGCAACCCCAAAAGGATCCTATGATTTACACAATGTAAGTAGAATTTCTTTTAATCCTCAATTAAAACGATTACCGGAAAGACAGCATACAGTGCCTTTAGAAAACCAAATGAAATATGGAATACAGTCCAATTCTCATCCAATTGATTTTCTTTCTGAATACCAAGGTGGGAAATCACGTCCGATACGAACGAAGGATGACTTTCGAAGAAAAATGAAGCTGCTGCGAGGGATTGATCTAGGGGAAAACTTTTTGGCAAAAAAGAAACGATCAATAAGCGAAGATCCAACTGATGAATCCGAAGATAAATTGATAGTAAATGAGCCATTAAAAGTTCAATGGTGGAATAGAATACCGCGTGTGGAGACTGATGATATATCAACCCCAGCTGGTCCTGAAGATCATCAAGTCATCAACACAATGTCAGATAATGCGAATTTCATGCTCCCAAATCCGCATGTGTCTCATTATATATTGAAACCTTTGGTAAATCAAGATAAGCAAAGGAAAATTAGTAGGTTACAATATAAAAACAAACATGGTCCTGAAGAAGACTATTTCGTGAATAAATTTAATAGACCGATAGTCATTTATGGAGATACAAGTATGCCTTCAACGAGGGGAGGCTCAACGGAAGATGAACAATTTCCTGTGGCCACGGCTGAAGTTTCCAAGTATAATATTTACACCTTACCGTACCTACGTCCAGAATATGAATCTCGAGATTTAAATCAAATGCCTAATACTCTGCCCACGTCTACTACACCTGAAGCAGTTGAGGATATATTGGGATTAACAAGTAATGAGTTGACGGATCCAAGTGTAGAAATAAACGGCGTGCGTACAATACCAACAACATTGCCTTCTCCACCAAGTAGCGCGCAATGGCCGTATCGTTATAGTGCGCCTGCCGATATAAGTGAGTATGAGGCTGAAACTACTCCAGGCCCACCAAAAACCGATTATCTCCAAGCACAAAAAATCATCCAACTGCAAGACAAACTAAGTCGATATGAAGCTAAAGACAAATTCTATGAAGCTGGAAGACTTCAAGTGGAAGCTGACGCAATCGAATCGATGATACCAATGAAAGAAATGATGATTACTCTCATGGAAGATATGCAGCTTATTCTAAGGAAGATCGCGAGTCTGGAGCAAGGAACAGGGGGAGCTCATGCAATCAATCGCGCAGCAAATGCTATTGTCAACAAACAAAATTTCGCTCTTCTTTTGGAAGGCCTTGGAGAATCACAAAGCACCATGAAAAGAATTGAGAAAACACTAATGAAGATTGCAGAAAGTGCTAGTGATTTAAAGGAAGAAACTGATATTGGTCTAGAGGAAGCTAAGCTGAGAATGGCTGGTATTTCATCTCGTTTGGACAAAGAAAAGAGGAAAATATTAGCCGAAGGGGAGCGGAAAACGGTGAGATTACAAATGAAAGATAAGCACAGGAAAAATCGAAAAACCAAACGACGAAATCGGAAGTTTCGTTTGTTTCGCTGGAAGAGAAAACTCAAAGAAGCAATTGACATGTTGTCCGATCATAAATAACCAATTGGATGACACATGATGTGATTGTAAGTCAAATAAATCACGCTTTCAGGTAAGTGTCAGAAGTTTTCTATTTTTCTTAAAATGTGCATGTTGAAATTTGTGTGTACGTTATTTTTGATAGGTGCAAGTGTCGGCTTTACGACGACCGAAAACGAAGGCGATGATTACCAGGACATTGCGCTGGTCCTGGATAGGACCAATACACCTAGTTTTGAACTGATGAAGACGTACTTTCAAGACAAAAACAAATACGTTGATGCAGAGCAAGCAGCGAATGATGAAGACATAAATGAGATAATGAATGTTCTGGGTCCTTGCGATGACTACGACGAATGCCAACAAAATAACAGGATTATACCTACGACGTCCCCTGCGCCTGTGTTTGACATTGGACAATTAACGAAAGTCTACACCGTCAAGACCACTGAACCGACTCAGCGGGCAAAAGATTTTAATCTTTTGGGGGTGAACAAAGATGCACCCCCCAAAAAAACTATGAAGAAAACTGCGAAAAAGTCACGGAAAAGATATAAACCACGGAATAAAGTAAAAGGCTTTTTTAAGAAACAGTCAAACGAGTCTGATTGATGGACCGTTGACAGTTGACATTTTGTATAAACATGTGTCATGCTAAAATTATCCAGGGTGTGTCCGGGAGTAGTTGTAATTGGTTTCCTATACATTGTCCTGGTGTTTAAAATAGAGTCAACTATTGGGAATGAAAATACTATATCCAGGTCACCACAAGAAACATCGTCGGGGGTTAAAATTTATCGGAATGGATACAGAGTCCACCATCATAAGCTCAAGCCACAACATAACAAGTCCCCACGCGTTTATCTTTCTGCACAAAGAACCCACCATCATAAAGCTGCTGGTACAACGGCAAGTGCTTTGACTCTAAGTCCTGTTCAACTGTTCGAGCTAACAAGAATCGAATACTTGGACCCGACGGAAACGACTCAATTTACAATACCCATGCCTGTCTCGTATCCAAAGGAGCACTATGGGCTACCATCTCTGGGAGTGCACTATCCATATCAAATTAGGAAGAGGGCAGCACGTCGTACCCGGAATGCAAAGATGAAAGCGGACATTACCCAATTACTAAAGCGGATATTAAAGATTGAAGAAAGCCTACTTGAAACTGATCTTTAACTATAGCGCTAGTCTTTAGTAAATTCCATTTTAAAGTAAAACCATTTTAATTCAAACAATTAATCTTAGAAAAGAGTATTGACTATCCACTTACCAGCATCAACAAATGCCTGATGTTGCTCCACAGTCTCCTTCTGCTTGGCATACAATTCCTTGGCGTGTTTGGTAAGTGTTTCATACTTGCTAGAAATCTCCGAGGCCGGAGCCCCTTGCATCAAGTTATCCGCTTTTGAAGCAACGGATTGTATCATGGGCTCAAAGGAAACAATATCTTGGACGATGTTATTAGTCTCCCTCAATGTCGCCTTCCGTTCACCAATCGGGAGTGAGCTTAAACCACTCTGGCCTTTCTTAGCAGTGACTTTTTGCTCACACACCTGCTGCAACTTAGCCTCTCTCTCTGTTATCCACTGCTGGAGTTGAGAATATGAAGAATCATAATCAGCCCATTGAAGCAGCGCTGTTTCCAGATGCACCTTAGCCATTGACATCTTCTTGGTAAGCTTCTCCCAATCTGATTGCAGTTGCTTAATCTCATTATTGATCCTATCACGTCCATCCGACTTTGTATTCCGTAAGACTTTCTCTCCACTATTGATGGTAGTGTGTATCAACTGTTGTCCTACCTCACGTTGGTCCAACAGTTTCTGTACATCATCAAGGCGTGCTTGAAGAGTATCCTTACTAGTTGTGTTGGCACCTTCCGAGCAGTTTCTGATCAATTCCCTAGCATCATCAATCCACTTCCTACTTTTTGATAGATTCTGGTCATATTCCTTATGTTGATCATGATTAGACTCAACTTTCTTTAGTACATCCTTTGCTAGATTAATCTCAACCTGGTACCTTGAATTCAAAGCCTGTAATTGATTGTTGACGTAGATATCCAAGGGAGAGTTGAGGAATTTCTTCGCGAATTGGTTAAATTTATCGAAATCATTAGCCCCATCGTCTAGTCTTCTTAAAATATCTTTGACATCCTCTACTTGTTTGGCTTTCTCAGCGAGGTTACTAGACAACGCGATTTTATGGTTCTTGGTCAAGATCGCTATTTGTTGGAGCCAATCAGATAACCTCTCGTATTCTTCTTTGTATTCACGCCAGTGTACCAGGACTACCTCTAGTTGATCACGTTGATCTCTTAGCTCTTTAAACAGACGTTCGAAGCTTTCCCTCACTGCTCGTATCTCGTTCATGATCACTTCTTGTCCAGAATTACTTGTATTCGGTAGTACAACTTGAGCTGTGTGATCTAAATTATCCAACAACACCTCACCTTGTGCTTGTTTATTTAGCAAAGCATCCAAGGGTTGGGCAAACATCTCAACGGATAATTTATCCCCGATAGGCTTTTGTTTAATCTGTGGAATCTTCTCCTGAGCACGAGTCAACCAACGTTGGAACTCCTCATATGCTTCTTTGTAGGTCTTATGATCTCTGAATTGATTCTCACGCGCAAATAATAATTTAGAAATCTTATCCGATAAATCATCGAATTTGTCCAAGGTAATCTTCGCATCTTGTGCCGATTGATTCTGTTGTTTACGAGCCAGTAACTCACTGATTTTAATCCGGATATTATCAACTTCAATTTTCTCACATCTAACCTTCTCATCAACTGCTCGTACACGTTCAACTTGAGTTTTCTTCTCGGGAATATTCGATTGTAAAACCGACAACTCCCCAAACTGTTGTTGCATCCATTCAATGGTCTTCTCCAAGCCCTTAGTCTGATCAAACAACCCAGCCCACTTTGTTAGATTATCATCTAGAATTGCTTTAGTATCAACCATCTTCGACGCCAATAGAGACCATTGATCAGACAACCTTGCCAACGCATTATTAACCTCTGCATGTCCTTCAGGTGCAGTGTTAGCCAAAACAATCTGTGCCAACTCCACCAAATTCTGAATTTTACCAAATCCATCTTCTTTGAAAACAATCAGATCTTGTAGAATCGCCATTTTCTTCTCCAAATCCTTCTGGGATGCAGCACCAAGATCAGAACAGTAATTCAATTTGTTATTGATATCCTCCAACCATTGCTCAACACTCTTGATTTTATTGTTGAAGTCTTGATGGCTACTAACATACTGTTGCCATCTTGCTGTCAAGTCCTTGACCTTGTGGTACAATTGTTGGTATTTAACACCCATTTCAGAAATCAAAGAACTTCTCTGGCTCATACCTTTATGGAGTATCTGAGCCTTTTCCGTCACTGAATCAATCTCCAATTCCTTCGCCCTGATCTCCCCTTGTAAATTCTTGAGCGTGTCCAGTTGTTTGACCTTTTCATCAGCGGTAGCTTTCAAGTCAATTGAATGCAGTTCAGTATCAGTATTTCTTAACCAAGCCATGACATTGTCTTTCAAAGCTTCAAATTCATTCCAGTGTTGTAGCTTGAGTTCTAAGACATCTATCACACTATCAATCGTAGAGACCATAGAAGACCAGTCTTTGGTACAGTTATCTATCTCTGTCCGTATAGCAGATTGACCATAATCAACAGTGGCTGGGATTACCTTCTCCCCGAGACTTCGAATATTGGATAATCTATTCTCCTCTTCGGGGAAAGATGTTTTTAGAGCTTTGAGTCTCTCCAGATTGGAAATCAAGGCAATCCTTTCAACATCCACATCTCCCCAAGAAGATATCGAGGACGTGGTGTTCACCATCCAATCGCTTAGAGCTCCAGTCGCCTTGGAAAACTGTTGATGATCATTTGTAATCACCTCATACTGCTTTACAAAACCTTGGGCACGCTTCAACACTTTGTTGTGCTGGTCCGAAATAGTTTTTATCTGCTGATTTATCTTCTCGTTGACTTCCGGTAAACTATCAACCCTCTCCTTCAAATCCATGATATCCTCTTGGTGTAAAACAGCGTCTTGTACAAGATTTCTATATACTTGCAACTGATCCTTCTTTTCTTGTAACGTAGCCTTCAACTCAATCTCTTGAGGTAATTGCATTGCCACCTGCTTGAGCCATGTCTTCATTGCTTCCAAGGAATCTTCAAATCCGCTAAGCCTACTTAAACGGCCTTTAAGTTCCCTATCTGTACTATTAATACCATCATATAAAGATTCCAAAGCTTGTTGCAGCTCCTGCAATTGATTACTGATGATTTCTCTTCCATCAGGACCTGTACTTTGATATAACTTCTCTCCTAGTTCAATAGTAGTGTTCAAAAGGGAAGTAGCCGATGTTTGTTGGGATAATAACTCTTCCAGAATATTAAGTTGCGTTGCAATGGCGGAACGTGAACCGGTTTTTAAATTCTCCAAACAGGTATCGAATCTACCCCGAGCAGCAGCTATCCAATCACTACACTGTCGGTACTTTTCGTTGAACAGTTTATGATCAGCAACTGCCTGTTCGCACTTCTTCACAATTTCTTTGGTAGTATTTTGAATGCTTTGGAATCGGGAAGAAACTTGCTGCACACTAACGGATATCCGAGAATCCCCACTACTTTCCACCAATTCGGTAGAGTCGTCTGTCAGTTTATCGAAATCAGCTTCGTTGTGTCTCAAACTTACCACCAAGGCCTAAATAGGAAAAACATCAAGTCAACCAATCGTTCAAAAATGTTATCATAAACACTTATTTAATTAATATACATTGACATTAAAAAATATTAATTGAAGAGACCCCGACCCATTGAAATCATGCAAACAAGACATCAATCTTACTTGTTCTAAATGATCGGATAGTTTTGTAAAGGCCTTCACGTCGGGAGCACGTGTCTCAACGGCTTTACACAAGTCCTAATCAATTCAAAAACAACAATGAAAAATTAAGAAGCAAAAAACAAAATATCTCTTTTAAAAATCCATAAATATCATAAAATATGATACTCGATTTGATATTTTAAAAAAGTTAGAAAAAAGTCTCACATGATATCTCTCCAACTGCTCTTGTTTCTCCTCCGCAGTGTTTCTAAAGCTGTATCCTTTTAACAACATCTCAGCATCGGTCAACCAGGCCAGCAATCGATCCATGATAGTATCATACTCGTTCCATTGATCTAATCTCTCCTGCAATCTTCTTTGCACATCTCCCAGAGACGTTCGAAACTTCTCCAAGTCAAACTTTAGATTCGCCATGTCTTTCTTCATCGCTTCCTTGGCTCTAGCCGGAAGAATTTTCGTCTTATTCTCTATATGCTTCTCAAGTTCGCTCAATTTAATCTCTGCCTGAGGCAACTGGTCACTAATCTTGGTAACCTGTTTCAACCTCTCTTCCAAAATAGGTTTGTTGCCTGAATAATCCGAGTACCCAGCTAATTTATCCCAGAGGTTCTTCTGATAGTCCTGATGTAGTTTCTGAGTATCATAGAACTGTTGGTATACGTCTAGACACTCCTCAAGTTGATTAATGATATCCTGGGACTGTTTCAATAGTTGTTGGTATCTATTGTTAATCGTGTTAATGATACCTTCAACTTCCGCTGCTTTTTCTTTATTGTTGGTAAGTTGGACTATAATATGAGCTTTTTCAGTGACACCCTCGATAACCCGTTTATGATTGATGACTTCTTGATGGATAGTTTTGTATTTCAAAAGCTTCCCTCGAACTTCCTGCACGCTGGTCCAAGTAGACGGATCAATTTTCATCACTTTTTCCATGGAATCCAACCAGTTCAAAACTTGTTGTAGATTATCCTGGTAGGAACTCAGTTGTAATGATTGGCTTTCCAGTAACTTCTGCTGGGATTTAACTCCATCATGGAATTTATCCCATCTATCTCGAATGTCCCTCAATTCAGTACGGATGATCTCCCGACCTTGGGCAGCTGTGTCTGAGAAGAGCCGCTCGCCCATTAGCATTAAACTAGTGACCTTCTGTTCACCTTGTTCCTTCTCAGATACTAACAATTGGATCTTACCAGTAGTAGCGTCAATATTATCTCCCAAATTATCAGCGTTCAAAGAAGCGAGGTGTTCTTCTAGGGGCTTTAACCAATTCGAAACCTCTTCCAATTTCTCCTGATAGGTTTTATGATCGTCAACCATATTCTGCCATCGATTGAATACATCTTTACAGAGTGCATGCAAAGACTGATATCTGGTAGTAATGTTGGATATCAAAGGTTTGATGCGTTGAGACATACTTAGTTGTAAAAGGGCATGGCTCTTGTCGATAAACCCATCTACTGTCTTCTCCTTCCCAATAACTTCATCCTTGGCAACTGAGATCTTCTTAAACTGATTAACCTTATCCAAGTGGGTTACCTGCAAAGGCAAGTCTCGGAAAACAGCCTCCATCTTCTTAAACCAAGTACTCAAATCCTCCAATTCCGTTTCAAACTCCGACCAGGATTTTAAAACACTTTCTTCTTTAGCTACAACTAAATCGATGTTTTCCAGATGTGATTGTAATAAACCCTTCAGACCTTTTACTTCTTCCCTACATAAATCAATACCTTTCGTAGATGTATTACTAACCATAACCTGTATCTGTTCTTCAATGGCACTCAATTTAGTTTCTGCATCGCTATTCTTCAAAGCTTGCAAAGCACCAATTCTTCGTTGTATATCAGTCTTCTCCCCAGATAACTCCTCAAGGTCTCGCACTTTTTCTGCTTGCTGTTGAATCCAGTCTTTAAATCCAGACACCAATTGATTGTAATGAGTATGTTTATCAACAGAATTGTCCAAATTCTTCAAAAGATCCTTAGACTTCTCTACAATATCTTGAAACAGTTGTTTGATCGACTGCAGGTAAATATTCAAAGATTTATCTTGTGTGGCATCAACTAAATGCTGCGCCTTCTCGCAGACTGACTCAACCAGCTGTTGGTGAGACATAATCTCCTGATGCATGATCTTGTGGTTCTGTAACTGAGCGCGTTTCTCTTGTAAAGTAGCCTTCAATTCCGTATGTTGATGCATAGCTTTCTCAACGTCTTTCAACCACTTTGTTAGTTGTTCTTGTGCCGAGGTGAAATCAGCGAATTGTATCAAACACTGATCCAGTTTATTCAAAGCAGTCTGTAGATCATCCCCAAAACCATCCCAGATTGTTCGTAGGTTCCTTAACTGCTGTCTGATAATTTCCCTGCCATCAGGGGACGTATGTGCATATAATTTCTCGCCTGCTTCAAAAATATGCTCAAAGGAATTTTGCCGTTGATTCTTCAAAGCCAACATCTTCTTGATCTTCACTTGTCTGTCTTGTAAAACCTTCAAATCTCCTACAATATGACTCATATCCGACAATTCCGCTTCTTTCCCAGATAACCACTCAACAAACTCATGATATTCTTTATTAAAATTGTGATGTTCATTGTGATATTCCTCATATCTATTGATACCATCCTTTACTCCATTCTTCACTGAATTGTACCTTAGGACCAGTTGAGATACTTTTGAAGCGATTTGGGAATCAATGTCTGGACTCTGTATCAACTCCCCTGCCTGTTCAAAATCAATATTCTTAGCAATAACTTCCTTCTCAAGACTTTTCAACTTCTCGCAGTGAGCTAATTTTGTTTCCGCTGTACTCTTCAAACTTTGATCCTTCACATGGCCTTCAATTTGCTTCAACCACAAGTCCAAATCGTCAATCAAAGTCTCAAACTCGGCATACTTGTTGTAGATTTCATTCAATTTCTCCTGGGCGTCATTGCACATCAATAAGAACTTCCTCCAATTCTCTTCTTGTTCTTGGAACCCTTGTAATAAAGGAGGATGTCCTGCAGTTGCTGTTTGTCCGAGTACAATATCAAGTTGGCTCTTACAGGAAGCTATAATTTTATCACCATCATCTTTTTGTCCTAGAAGGTTCTCAACAATGACCAGTCGTGCATCAGCTGCCTCTGTAGAGCCTTCATCCACAAGCAAAGCAGCTTCAGATGTTAAAGCACTTAACCAATCTCGACACTTCTCCAAAACTTGAATATAACTTTCATGAGCTGTAATGTACTCTTCAGCAAGTTTAACTCTGGCAGTGACTTGTCCCTGTAAATCTTGATATTCATCTAATTTGATCTTCAATTTCTTCTCTGCTTCTTTATCCGAAAGGGACTTGATCTTATCCGAAAGCTGTTGGAGAATATTCCTGTGTAAATTCACATCGTTAGCTAGAGTTTTATATTTATGAAGAGTCTCCTTCTTTTCGGGAAGCGTAGCGTCGAGTTCCTGAGCTCCAAGCTTCAATTTGGAATCATCTATCCATGAACACAGTTGGCCGAAGGAATCATCAAATGAATGTCTCTCCATCAAAATATTCTCTACCTGTTTATAGATAGCATTCACTTGAATCATCAATTTCTCAGATTTCTCTCGGAGATTCCGTAACTCCGCTCGAATTTCATCTCGGTTTTTGGGAGTCACACCTGAAAACATAGCCTCACCGCTTTCAACAGCTTTATTTAACAACTGCTGACCTAACTCTCTTTGGGCAGCAAATTCTTTCAACTCCTCCAGAGTATTCTCACTTGGTTTATAACCTTTGAAGGTCTTTGCTTTCTTCTCAGCTTCCACTAACCAATTTTCTACGTCCTTGATTCTCTCCTTATACTGCTGCTTATACTGTTTAAGTTCATTAAGTTTCTGAAGATAATGTGTTAAAAATTTATTAACTGCTTGAAGTCTCGTATGTAAATGTTGAACATATTGGCCTACTCTTGACTCTGGAACCTGTGCCATCATCTCATCGCTAAGACCAGATAGTTGATCAAACTTAGGAGTATATTGCGTAATAACTTGTTGTAATTTTGTTATCTCCTTGATTTTATCATCCACTTTCTTAATATCCAATTGGGGAGTACAATCGGTTCTTGTTTTATTCTCGATGTCTTTTAGCCAATTTGAGACATTTTCGGAAAGGTCATCATACTTTTTATGCAAATCTATGTTTCTTTGTAATAGAGATTTTGTACTATTGAACTTGTCTTTCAAATCATTCAAATCTAGTAATAAATTATCCTTTTCAGCTGATAACAACTTGACGATTTCCGGAGATTCCACGCTTTCTAATATTCTCAAAGATTCGTCCAGTTCCAGTTTGGTCTTGTCACAATCATCCAAAGCTTTTTGGATTAGAAGTAAAGCATTTAATTTAACCTCTAAATTGTACTTATCACTCGCAGCTTCAGGCATACACCACTGAACCTTTTCTTTATGGGTTTGAATAAGTCTCTGAAGGGCCCCAAATTTATCCCCGTGGTATTTCTTCAGGAAGACCAATAAGGAAGTTTCAATTTTCCCTGATTGATTTACAAGTCCATCGTATCTCTTCTTCAAACTTTGATATTCTGTAGGTAAGGACCCAACATTCGGGTATACGGTGGTCAATTCTTTAATTTGTGTGTCGATTAACTTAAGGTCACCTTCATACTTCACTAGTTTTCCTTTAGATTCTTGTAGCTTCTTTAATCGTTCCAAAACCATTGTGTTTTCTCCAGATAGGTCCTCACATTTAATAATCTCCTCCCTTAGAGTAGAGATCTGTGTGTTTGCAGCTTTCAAAGCCTTCTGAATCACCTTCTCTTTCTCACTGAATTGGGATATAACTCCCTGTAATTTCTCAGCAGTCTTCTCCACTTCCTCAAATTGATCATCCAATAACTTCATCAACGCTTGTAGATTAGAAATCTCCTTATGATCACACAATTCTGCTAACTGTTCATATTTGACTTTAATACTCTTCTTCAAACTTAAATTAGAGGAAAGCTCTTCCCTATACTTCGCTAACTTAGCCTGTCCTGCTTCAAGTTCGTTAGGTTTCTCAATAGCCAAAGACATTGATAGACCTTGATCACTCAACCAAGCTAGTAGCTTGTTCTTAGTCTCCTCCAAATGTTTCCAGATAACAGCCTGGGATTCGGTAGTCTGTACCAACTTCAAAATATTCTCATAAACTTCACTCCAGGATTTGTGAGTGGTCTGTAGCTCGTTTCTGATAATGGGAGCCATTCCTTCAATTCCACTCGATTTCTTGATGATATTATCTCCTTTACTATCCATTTTATCCAAAGATATTTTTATCTTTTTAACAGCCTCCAAAGCTTTCTTCGCTTTCTCGGAGTTGACATTCGCTTGGATTGAATCATTTGGTGTTTCTAGAGAAATGTTCTTAACGCCTTTAATCTCATCATCAATCCTGGTCTTGATATCTTTGAATTCGTTATAGGCGTAGATAATATCAGAATATTTTAATTTCTGATCCCTCATATCCTCGTGCAGTTTGTCCCAGCCTGTCTCAATCGTGGATAGGATATTCTGAATAATGGTTACATTCTGCACATCTTGTTTCATCAATTGTTGACCTTCACGTTGTAGATTGTCTCGTAAATCAGCAGTTTGAGTATGTAGTTCCAACAATTTATTAATTTCATTGACAGCTGGTTGTAAATCTTCGGGTTTATTGATATTCACATCAATGGCATTTAATTTTCCGACGATTTCATCTCTATTATCATTTACTTGCTTCTGTAGATCATCAAATTTGTTCCAATGTTGTTTCAGTTGCTGTAAACTCTCCAACTTTTGCGATAGTTGTGTCTTATAGCTTAAAGCTTTCTGTTCAATGTCTCTAATCAAAGACTCGGCTGGTATTGATCGTCCAGATTCATTCAAAACAGTAACAATTGGCTTCTTATCAATAGCTACAGCAGTCTGCTTCCATACTTGTAATTTGTTCACAATCAAATCAATCTCTGAGTTTAACTTCTGTAATTCTTCGGGGTTACTCTTCTCGATCTGGAATTTAATATGAGATAGTTGTTGACCAGTCTCTTGACACCAATTTAATAATTCATTCCATTTTTCTAGTACCCCTTTCTTCTGTATCAAATTAGTCTCAATATCCTTATAATTGCTCACTAGTTTCGAGTATTCTTCATTAAGAACTTCATTCTCAGCTCTAGGAGTCAAGAGATTGATGTTCTTCACTTCCTCGTATATCTCAATGAAGGCTGGTTGCTTCTCCGAATATTCCTGCATCAAAGCATGGACGTTAATCAAGGCTGAATCCACTTTATCTGATTTAACATCATCAATCTGCGATACATTGGTGGTAAGACCATCAACCCAAGTCCGGAATTCAGTAATCCTCGTCTGGAATTCATGCCTTTGTAAAATAGCATCGGATACTTCATTTATTTTAGCCCTAGTTGCATCTGCTAGTTGATTAAGACCTCCTTTCAATTCCTGGACACGGTTTTTGATAACAACTACTCCTTCTGGGGCTAACTGATGACAAACTACGTCGGAAGCTTGACTTAAACTGATAACTTGTGCTTGACGCTCTGATATCTCGTTATTCAAGTTCTTTAACTTCGCCAATTCCTTTTCAAGTCTATCTACATCCGGAGTATTCAAATTTATTGATTTCTGGACTAACACCCTTTGCTTTTCAATCAACCATTGTTCTAAGTCCTTCGTGTTATTATCAAAATCATTCCAGTTAGATACCAGTTTCTGTAACTTCTGACCTTGTTGTGCAGTCGCAGCCTGCACATTACTAAACCTCGCCTTGATCGAATCCACTTCATCCGGAGCGTTTGTCTTCGTTATTATCTTCTGAGATATCTCTATAATCCCTTTAAGTTTCGCTAGGTTAACCTCACAGTCTTTAGCGAACTGTGCATTTTCAGCTTGCATTTCAATGGCTTCTTGCATAGTGAGAGGTTTTTGAGGTTGCATTGCTATTTTAACCTCGGCTTGTTCCAACCAAGGTTTTACTTCCTGTAGACTTCCTTGGTACTTCTGCCAGGTAGATAAGTCCTTACTAACCATGGCTGCTTGGCTCTCCACGCTACCCTTAATGGCACCTACCTTTTCCTGTAGACTGATAACATCCGCTCTCATTTTCTGTGCCTCTACATTCTCTTTATTATCCGGCAACCACTTCATAGCATCAGCTCCTAAACTGTCCAACAACCTAATCTTATGAACAATCTCCTTCTGTAACACCTGAGTCTTCGTTACACGTTCCTCGGGAGCAATATTATCCTCATGAGCAGCACTTAACAACTGAGGAGCACTTTGTATGGTCCACTGCTGTAACTCCGCCAGATTCTTCTGGAACCCAGTCCACTTCCGGTTAAAGTCCTCGAGGAAATCAACCTTCTGTTGTACATTATCCAAAGTGGTAATAGTCTTCCTTTCAATGACAGTGACTTCTTCCTTAATCTCCATTTTCTTGACAGCAGGTGCCACTTCAAAGAACTTGTTACAGAGATCCCTCAACCTCCTCAACATCTCCTCAGTAGCTTCCCTTAGATGAATCGCCATCTCTTGTTTAGCTTGTAGATCGGATACCAGATTACTGGAGTTGTAATGTCCGGGATGGATTCTATTAAGGTCCTCGTTGGCTTTAGCCAACAATTCGAGAATCTCATTCTTCTGTTGATTATAGCTCGTCCACAAGGTATGGGTACTCTTTAGGCGTTTCAGACTATTGGCAGTTTCGTCAAAGGCTTCAGTCCAACCTACCTCTAGATTCCTAACCTCTTCTTTCACAAAAACAGGAGCATTAGTATCTTTAGCTAATTCCTTCCCGCGTTGAAGCATGGACATTATATTAGGACGTTGGAGATCTAGTTGGGTAATCGCAGTTTCCTGCTGTTTGATCATAGAAGAAACTGTTTCAAGGCTTTCAAGAGGTGGTTGCTCCATAGACTGATCCTTAACCTTTCTTAATAACAAACAAACTTCGCGAACTTCCCGGCGATACGTATAACACTTCGATAGAACGTCTGTCTTAACCATGGTTATCTCCAAAGTTGGGATTAGATTTTTATATCGCGCTATGAGCTCTTCCAATTTGGTTTGCTCACTAATGGCTTGACTCTCAAGACAATGGGAGGTAAGAGAATCTAAAGTTTGAACTAACCACTTCATATCTTCACGTTTTGAATCGGCATCTTTGCAGATGTTCTAATATTCGAAATTAAAAACAATTATATAAGCATCAGCATGATTACTATCATGAAAATAGGACATACCATTAAAGTCCTCAACTTTAGATAGCAATAAAAAGCACACCCATTTAATTATCTACAATTTTATTGCCGCCAGACAATAAAACAACAAATGACATAACCTAAAACTTACCTGGAACACAGCTTTCTCTCGTTCAAACTCCTCGACACTATTGACATCACTGAGAATATTCCTCAACATCCCATCCACTTGATTCATCCACGCCACCGTCGCCTCAAACTTCTCTTGATACTTCTGCCACTTCTCCGGAACTTGATCCAATTGAATCTTCAACGCTTCCGCCTTAGCATTCACGTTCTTCCAAGCAATCACAACTTTCTCATAAGCATCACTCAAGCACTTATCATCCGCGCGCAATTGACCATAAGTCGTCGTAATCTTCTCCAAATTAACCATACACCTCTGCGCTTCAGCCATGATGCCATGCGGCTGGAAGAAGTTATTATGAGTCCCCAAAATAACCTCAACATTCTCCCTCTTATTAAAAGCTTGCTGCTCCATATTCAATTGCTTCTCAATCTCTTTGATGTAATAGTTAAATGACGACTCATCCAATCTGAACTCCAATCGAATCAAGTGCAGCGGAGCAAACGACAGAATTTCCCTCCACTTCGTCTGCAACTTCTCCACAGACTGTACAATCGGCTTATGTTGATCAGCAGGTAAACAATTACACAATTCCTGCGCAGTTTGTACTAAATCATGAATCCACTTCTCATTAACTCGTTCGAAGAAGGTTTTATGCAACTCCACAGCGTTCTTGGAGTCAATACTCGTATGCTTTTCACTGATAAGTTGATCGGCTTTATTTAACCAATCCGCGATCACTCGTTCACATTCCAAGAAGTTGAACCAACATCTGATGGCTTCCTGGAACTTGTGTTCCCACACCTGGGCATTATCAGTAACATAAGTGAATCTGTCATTTAGCTGGTCCATTTTGGAGGTCACCACATCCAAAGAATAGGTGGTATTTTGATCAATGCTCTTTAGGAAATTCCTCATTCCTTTATTCTTACTATCTAGCATTGATTTGTAGTACAAAGTCTTCGTAAAGAACTGTTTATGTCTATCTAGTTGTTTGTGGAGGTTCTCCTTGTCGCAAGCCAAGGTCAAATGACTTAAATGATCCTCAGCTGCATCTAACCACGAGTTGATTTCCTGCTGACCGGCTTCTAGACTCTGTTGTTGGACTAAGAGTTGATTGAAGAGGTTAATCTGCATGGGGATCAGAGCCCTGACCTTGACCAAAGCCTCCTTCTCTTGTTTTAACGTAGCCATCATCTTATCAACTTCGTCTCTGTTCAATTCCTGTATGAGCAATTGGAAAGTCTTCGATATGTCCTTGAACAAGGCTTCCATAGACTCAATTTCGGACTGTAAAGTCATCAGATCATTAAGATGTTCTTGTATCTTCATTGTAGATCCCAGTTGTTTGTTATTGACACCAAGTATATTCTCAGCCTTTGCCAACCAATTGGAGATAGTCTCAACACCCGCTCGGAAGTCCTTGCGGTTTCGTAGAATGTCCCCAGCATGGCTATACTTACTAACATGTGGGTATAACTTGTCCCATCTCTCTGTCATTCTGTTATAATGGTCCCTCAGTTCCATGGCTAAGTTATCTTCGCAAGTAGCTATGAGGAAACTGACGGTGTCTCCGAGAAGTTGATAGTTGTCCCTCCAAACGCTGATATCCTGGAAGAATTCCATTCTTTGGTCTTCATCCTGACGTAGAGCAATCTCGGCTTTATTTAACCATTGGTCAAACTGTACGGAGAGGGCTTCCCAACGTCTCCAATACGCAACCACTTCTTCTAACATACTTTGAACACATCGCAGTTCCATCGAGACGTTTTTCCAACGCTCGCCGATGTCTTTGATAAACTTGTCTACTTCGTACTTTTCATTGGAGTCTACTTGCCCATCGCGTTTATATTCATCAATGACGGCTTGCATGTCCGCATAGGCTTTGTTAAACTCTTGGAAGATATGATTCTTAGAGACGAAGTTTCTATACTGTTCTAGGAGTTGGACTACTTTATCTAGTTTACCGTACTTTGCAGTCCAAGTCTTTAGCTTGGTTTCGGTGAGTTGCAAAAATGCAATAAGGCAACACTAGTGAACATACAACATCAACATTAGGTTATATTTCGGATAGGAGAAGAATAGGATTAATTGGATTATAGAAGAAGGGAGGGAGAGGTGACATATGGTGGAGGCATAAAATATTTATAACTTACTTTGTGTTCTAGGAACTTCAGTCTAACCCTCCGCTGGGCAGCCTTAGGTCCAATCTCCTTCAGTCTCTGCGCCATGTTGTCCAACTGCACAGAAGGCACTTCACGCGCATGCGTACCCTGACACGCCTGCGCAAACTTAGCCTCCACCGCTGGAAGCTCCGCGAAAAACAACTTATGCTCCTCCAACTTCCTGCTCATAATCTTGGCAGTCTCCTCATTCAAAGCCGTCGGTGTCTCATCATCATAAATCAACTTCTCCGCCTTACCTAACCACACCCCCACCTCTCCAAACTCCCCAGGAAGGTCCGAATCCAACAACCATAACCAGAACCGCATCTGCTTCTCCAAAAGATACCACAGTCTAATCATATCAAACCACGATTCCTTAGCAATAGACACCCAGCTCTGGGACTCGATCAGATTCTTCAATTTTAAAAACACAAGCTCTTTTTGATCCACCTCAACTTTGAAAGCCAAATATGAGTTGAACTCCCTCGGC
The DNA here is from genome assembly GCA_025400035.1 of Tetradonia laticeps. Lineage (NCBI taxonomy): Eukaryota > Metazoa > Arthropoda > Insecta > Coleoptera > Staphylinidae > Tetradonia > Tetradonia laticeps. Next base: position 70,688 of record JAODVP010157239.1, read on the forward strand.
AGGGCATTGGTTTGTTGTAAATGTTCGAGGTATTGGGTCTTCCTCAACAACCAATTCAATAGGTCCTCGTACTCCTCCTGGATGGCAGCGATAGCATCCGGGCCTGTACTCCTCGGCTCCGGATATTTGTGCAAAAACTGCGCCACGTAAGTCATAATGGATCTCTCGTCTGGTTTAGGCACGTCTACGTCCTCAGGATCGAGAAGACGAGCTATACCTAGCTCATTTTCAGCTACATCAAACGCAGTTTGTAACCGGAACCTATTGGACTCTTTCCTTAGCTCCGCTAAATTCAACAGGTTGGCTTTAATGGCGTCTATTATAGATAGAAAAGCGACACCATCGCGCCAACTGGGTCCGAAGTCTCTAACTTCAATTCCACAGTCACTAATTTTGATATAAAACATAAACAAACATTCTAATATTCATAAATCTTCGAATAAATCTATGATATACCTAGGTAAAGCGTTGGAAACCCATTGTAACAGGGTTTTCCTAGCTCCTAACTTCCATTTCTCCTTAGTGGCGGAAGAGGAAGTCCCAGCACTCTCCAAACTGGAAGAACTTCCGTATTTCGCGAGGTATTCCAAAGCGCGACTATTTTCCTCAATCTGGAAGACCGTACTTTAATTAGGAACAATCTTATATACTTATATCAAAGCTCAAAGTGAAATGACCGCAGATGACCCCAAAATGAGAAGAGGCAACAGGAACATACACAAACACAAACATATAGATACAAAAAGTCAGTTATATTATCCAATTTTTGACATATAAATGTTTGTGAGTGTGGCTAGTGCACAGTTGAGGTTAGAAGTTATGATTAGTCCCAGGTTTTTGATGCAACTCACCACAATCCAAAAACTATTCCTTCGTCGTAGCTTTAATGTCGTTGAATTAAACGATGAAATCATTAATTAATTAATAGATTAATAAGGACTTAGGTACTGGTAATTTAAAAATTAGTTCACTCTCTACAAATAAATTTATATATAAATACCTGGAAGTACAAGATTATAGTCCAGATCAATCCAAGGACGACTGGAGGTCGTCCATCAACCAAATCACTAGCGTTGATGTTAACCAACTTGATGCGTTTACCAGCGAGGAATTGAAGAGCAGTGTTCGCATTGCTCAGAAAATGAGGACGTCTGAGAACTCTGCCTCTCTCCACAGGCTTTAAATAACCATATAAGTTACAAAATTATTGAAAATTTTCATTATTTTTATCATTGCCCATGTTATATGGAAAAACTTACCAGTTTCTCACCAGATAAAACCTCCAACAACGCCAGCAGCCTAGTCCCATCCTTCAGGTCGTTGATCAAGTCGTCTACTCTAAGCGGTGGAACTCGCTGTCAACGAAACAATTTTATTTCAATTGTATTTCAATTAGCAATCACCCTAGACTCATTGTCAGCCCGGCAATTAACATCATCACGCTTTACGTGTGACGGTGGTGATTAACTCCGATCGTTAATCGTCACTCCTGCAACGCCACCAGCAACAGTGTATCAATTGCCAATCAACGTCGGAGTCGAGTTTACGACTTTTCGACGTTGACTGTGGACGGTGGACTGTGGAAATACCAAAGGTATGTGCCTGCGCTGCACGATGCGTCGATTAAGAGGAGCCCGTACCAAGCACGGAGCGTGGATGTGGTGGAGGCGCCGCGCAGCTTTAAAGTTCAGGTGAAGGCGCCGGGCTACTGAACTAACTCGTCTGATGGACGGAAACCGACTGAAGGGTGAAAGCCTGAGCTGAGCTTAGGATTACCCGGAATAGTTTACAGGCTTACGAGGCGTAAATTCTAGTTTTACTAATCGTTAAATTAGGCGTAAACAAAGGAAGTCATTATAGGTCGCGGGATTAATTGTTATGACGGGAGAGTTCAACTACGAGAAATTTGGTAGTTAAATTATGTTGAGATAATTTACCTTAGATAAGTACGAATTGATCCAATTCACGAAAGTTTTCTTTTGGACACGCTCTTGTTCATCTGAAACGGAAACATTTAATTATTCATCAGGAATTACATTTAGATATCTCATCAACCGGTAATTGATAGGTTCGGGTTCAAATCCCGATCACGCAAATCTTTTCTTTGTAATTTGAATTTCCTAAATATTGGACCATAAGAAATCTTCTA
>JAODVP010157240.1:3296-13978 GCA_025400035.1 Tetradonia laticeps
TTTGAGTTGCTTTTCCCACCATTTCTTATTCAGCGATTATTTGTGTAAGAAGAAAATACAGTAAAATGAATATATGTAGAGTAAAACTGGGGGAGAGGGAACTATTCGAAACAACATTTTTAGTCTGAAAATTCAAACGTTCACAATAACTTCCCTAAGTATTGTTCTTCATCATAGAGTAAAGTGGGGGAACATGGGTTGCGTTGCCATGCCTTGTAATAACACCTTTTTATTACGATGTATGCATACCACTTCATTTTCATCTTTTTAGCCACATTCATAAAAACGTTTTTAGATTTTTTAATCGAATATATTTTTTTGTAATTTTTTACGGATCACGATATCGCACTTGTTCTTTGTAAGATATTCTTGAATATCTTACTGTTTACTATTTTAACACATCTTACTTGGAAGTCCTCCAATATTTGTTAGAAGTAAAACTGGTATTGATTTCGGGTAAATAAATTATATGTCGATACTTAGTAATAGCTCCTTGTAATTCTTGGAAGCATACAATAAATAATTATGCAATAGTAACTCGTTAAATAAATTATATTAATTCACAAAAAGCTAATTAATTATATGTTATTCACAATTAGTATTCATTTTGAAAACAACTGTTCCTTAGGCGGTGGAATTCTACAATGAATTTTAAATTATATTATTTTACTAATCGTAAGTGATCCTTTGAATAAATTTCTCAAAAGAAGGGAACAAAAGATACAACTATAGTGTCTTCTTTCCGTGAGTTCCATTTCTCCCAGTTTTACGGAAAACAAATGTAGATTTTCAACATTATGTATATTTTTTTATTCATTGTGATATTCTATTTATTATTTGTAAGGTATTTGTGGGATATTTTAAAACTGTTGTTATTTTAAGTAGTGCTCCAACATTTGTTTGAAGTAGAACTGGTATTGATTTCGGGTAAATAAATTATATGTACCTAGTAATAGCTTCTGGCAATTCTTCGAATGATATAATAAATAATAATGCAATAGTAACGCATTAAATAAACAAGCAAATTTGATCACAAAAATCCACATTTCCAGTTAATATCATATTGTGCAGAGTTGAAATGAAATTTAGTACTCATTTTAACAACAACCATTCAGAATTCATTTAGGACCTTAAATAAATATTAAAACAATATTATATTATTTAGTTTGGACATTACCTATACGCTTTGAAGTATACCTGCACTGAAGTTAACAATGATTAAAAGAAACGTGTAGGGATATATTCCAAAACAAAACAAGAGCCATGGAGTATATCAAAGAGAAATTATGTATACAAAGGATATTTTTTCTTACAAAACCTCGTCACTGAATCCACATATGTATTCCCAGATTTAAATTCAATTCAAATCGATTTACATATTTAATGATCGAGCACAATTGAATAAAATATGAGCAATCCTAAATATTTTATATTAAATATGCATAGTTAAATTGAATAACAGTGACTATAACAAATCACGTCCTGCTCCAATTTTCAGAAATCAAATAAATTATGAATCATTTATATCCATTGGTTAATGTATATTCAGGTCCAACTCAAATATTGTGTCATAATTCAAACAGAATTATACATAAAATGCAAACTTTGAAACTATAAAAAATCCAATTATCATTCATAGCGTAACCCCATTAACACTAAACATTAGGGTGTTACCTATTTTATGTTCTTCCCCGTAGTTGGCTGCTGCAAGCTCGTAGCTCGTATGACTCGGTTTAAATTAGTTTATACTCCAACCCTCGCTGAATTTGCACTGCAGTTACAGTACACGGCTACAGATCATCGAAAAGCAGACGCGCATACATTCCTCTCTGGTGCACAAGAAGTTTCCAAATATTCCCTCTCGCCTCGGTGCAAGTACGACCAGCACACCCCCATTAATATCTTGTGCAAACCACAAAGTATTTGCTCGTCGAGTAATAACAATAACCGTGGCCGCAGTAATCCGACAAAGTATAATTTATCGCCCCGCACGCACGCGCGAACTACACGCGCGCATATTTAATATCGCTAATGCGGTGCACCCCGTATTAATTTATGTGCGAATGGGCTATCGCACTCTCTGCTGATAAAAAATAGCTTCGGAGATGCATGAGACGGGGATGGCACGTGCCGTTTAGGAGTTAATCAGGCTCAGAACTGAAAGGGTGACGGTTTGTGGACATATTTAAAGTAACATTAGACTAAATTATTTTTTTGTTAGCCAGGATACGCTCATGAAACTTGGGACCAAATACATATTTTATGTGATATTCATTCTATAGGCGGTTAAATGCATGAAATACAGCTCTGGTGTTTTATTTTTAGGGTGCATGTTAATCTTTTTGTCCTCCTTATATCATAGGGGTTCAGTTCGCACGGGTTTTGATCGTGGCACGTTCATAAATAGCTTTTTATTTTTCTATTAGATTATCTCATTCGCACAATGGGATTAAATTCACGGCCATTATCGCCTCGCATTGATATAAATGACTTTCGTCGTGGCGGTGAAAGGCTGCCTTCATGTCATGACCCAAGTCGTCTGGGCCGTTAGAGGATGGATAGCGCAATCGAAATAAAGTTGCATTAGACGCGACGGGTTTTCGGCAGTAGACGCCATCGCGAAAACAAAAGTGATCGATCGCTAGTCCCCGGCCGTGGAGTGTCTGCGACTCAGTCAGTTCTGATCGCCAAAGTTAAAAATGTCATCGCATTTTTCACCAGCAATGAATTATGATCGCTTTTTATGCAGTTCGCAGCGCACTTGATATACAATAACGGATGATCTTGCATATCACTTTGCTAGACAGCGCCTTAGACAGTGTGGAGATAGTTGGTTTTCAGAATTTTGAGAATGTCAAGGTTTTAATAAGCGGATCCTTCCTCCGGTTGTTAGTGACGTTTTGCGGTTCGACATAATTAAATTTTCAATATTGTGAAATTGAAGTGGCTGGCTGGCGCTGCATTGTAGGCGTCTGTTCACAGTCATCGCGGCTTTTCGGTATTATGAGTAATCTCTATTAAAGAGCAATCTATTCGACAAGAGAGCGTGGCGCGCCAAGATGGGGAAATTAATTGCCGCCAACGCCATTGCCTGCCGCTGCAGCCACCACTCGTCCTTGCCAACCATTGAAGACCGCAAATTCTGCATTTTAACTTTAACGCAAATTAAAAAGGAGAGCGGACTGCTTTATATGCCCGCATAATGGTTTCGTTACTTTTTATTTCAGAATTGGTGGTAGGTACTCCCGAAGAATTTCCAATTTAAATGGTTGCAAAATTATTCTCGACCGCGCAACGGGGCGTTGATTACTAAATAATCCTATAATGCCTTCGGGGGTTCTCACGGTTGCCATTAATATTCATACGTCGGGCGTTCATCGGCGGGTTTCGCCTTCTTCCTCTGTGTATGACATTTCCTCTCTTCCACATTCCACCCACCCGCACACCGAAGCCTCAACCAACCGAGTCTTCCTCATGGCTTCCACATACCTCATTCCGCCGCACGCTACATAAACTTAAAAACAGCACACGACCACCAATTACATACCGAGCTGTGGTTCCGGTTGTGCTAAGTCTACCAATGAACGCAGTTCGTGCAATGTTTTAAAGATATTATCTACTTTCCGGTCTTATCGTATGCTGTATTATACTGTATAATACTTGAAAAGAAATTGAACCAGAGTGTTTATAACATCGCACACCCTGGTTTGCAGAGGAGCTTGCTTGCCCACTCCAGTTCACGATTCAGTCTTGTATTCCTAACCAAGAAACCTATGTGCAACATCCAACCTTCGGTGTATTTATCGCAATAGCGCAGTCTAACTGCTTTAATTTGTTACGTGAATAATGAGCCTTCGCCGATGGAAACTTTTCACTGATTTCAAACTTCCTTGCGAGCCAGACTCTTTCCCGACAACGTACAATACCGCCACCTAACTTTTACCTGTTTTGTCTTTGTGCTCCAAGTCTTTGGGTGTACTACGCCGCTTCCCAGTTCTTGGTTGGCAGTTGGTCTTCACTCTTCAGGTGTAACAGCCTCGCAATTCGATTGCCCCAACTTCCTGGAGGCATGTGTATCCACTTGTGATTAATTCCTGTCCAACTTCGCGCACACCTAGTTAAATAACTTTCGTGTACTTCCTAAACTGGCATGAAACATGAACCTGCCAGGATCCACCACAGCAACACTCTTGTGGTTGGCGACTTGATTGAAGCGTCCGCCAATCTCCTCGTAATTTGGTTACGCAATGATAGAATAATCTCAATTAGTTGGCAGACAAGCGTCGATAAATTAGTGGTCGGCCACGCAAACCGCTAGTGGTCGGTAACAGCTATTGCTAGCGATCTGTATCGCAGGAGCTAAGAAAATCACCCTTCGACGAGGATTTAATTTGTTGATGGGTTGCGCACATAACTCATGTCAAGCTAACAAGGAGCGCAAGCGGGTATTTTGCGCAGGATATGCCCTGCTAGTCATGCATCCGCATGGGTTATGGTTATATCCTCCTACAACTCACCCAGTTGAGGCTGGCATTGGTGGTTAACAGTTGCGTGCTGATATTTCATTAAGAGTTTTACGAGGAACTAAGTGTGTCATTCACCTTATCTTAATGTGGCACGATATTCTATTGTGTTTCTGTTATTTATTAGCTCATGCTTTAAGTAATTACATTAGCAAGCAAAATAAATTGAGTTTGCATTTCTAGCATTTTATGGGTTTGAATGTATAACGATTGAAGTCAAGTAATGAAGTCAAATTTATAAAAATGATGATATCCAAATATGTATTTGTTACAGTGTAAATCATCAGAATCACAGGAAATCGACTTTATTTTACAAATTGTAGGAATTCCAAATAAAGACCGCAAATTCAATTAGCGTTAAATTCCATCGCAGCTACCATGCTTGAGTACCTTGCATAAGAAACTCGGAATTCACGAGAATGGGCACGTAGTACTATCGAGCGGTTTTACATCCGCTGCTTTGCTCGCGAATTACTTTCTTGGTCGAATTATTATCATAAATCCATAAAATTCTCACAAAAACTCGGATGCACAAACTTGCTGATGCGAGACCAATTGAAAACATGGCATTATCGACATTGCTCATGTCTGCAGCCTTGTCGACAAAGTTGCGATTCTGTGATATATTAAATCAGTCTTTACAATCTACTACATTGACGTATGATTATACATTTGGAATGCATTGCTTGATCTCCTAATCTTGGTAAATTAGATACGCTTAACTTACCCATGACCCAATCCGCTAACCATCCTACCTCAGCAGAGTCATCTAATGTCTCCCAAGTCGTGCGTTTTATTCCCCTCGTTTCTCTCCCTATTTGATAAGATCAACCTTTATATGTACGTCTAGTCGTGATGTTTGGCAGAGCAAGCGCCGCTAACGACAAGTCACCCCGGAAAGAATCAGCCTTTATTATCTCCTGCACGCTGCTCCTCCGTGCGTCGTATCCTTGATGCGTGGTTTCGCCCGCTGAAAATTAATTTTTCTCCGCTAAGTCCTAAAATCCGTACGCTGTCAATGTAGACGTTCGGTAACGATCCGACGATGACTAGCAAAATTCTTGGGGGTTAGAAGGACGAAAATTAGCTTAGATTAAACTGGGAGCGCCGTACCACTCCTGTTTACCTATCTAACCTTCGCTACCCTCTCCTGTCGCGTTTCTATCAGTAATTAACCGCACCACTGCTTAATTCCACCCTTTATCGGTCTCACCACAATGCTGATTGCTTATTGTTGACTACACTCCAATACCTTAAGACCTAAATTACAAACATGGAAATGCATATTTGAAACACCTAGGATTTCAATCTGTTGTGCATACTCGATCAAGAGAAAGAATCACGTTGTTATCCTTGGCAGATTCACAGCAACATAAAAAATGTAGCACAGTTTCTTCGGTTGTTTCGTTAACCTAAATCTCTGCCTCAAGTAAGAATTCCGAGTCATACAACAATGACTGGATGAAACTTGCACATTACCCCGCTAAAGTCAGGTTTGGGGCAAGTGTATTCAGTCACTATTTCGTATAATTTTAGTTTACGCAAAGTTTATACAAAGTTTCATCACCGCCGCTGTCGTTGGGGACCATCTTGGTTAAGGAGGCAACTAGATAGTTTGCACCACTTTAACAAGTAGGTTGTCATGACAAAAACATAGACTGCAGGCAGCCAAGCGTGCGACATAATAAAAGCTGGAGAACTTGCACACAAAACAAAACCAACAATTTGAACGAATGCCAAGACAAAGTTTTAAACTGTGATTTGCCCCAAAATTAGATGACTTACTATGTCTTTCTTACTACGTAGTGGCTTTTAATATTACATTTAGGGAAGAATTTTGAGAGGAGGCTGCAGGCTGTAAATCAGTGCAGGATGATGTAGACAGGTACATGTGCAGGCCAGACGCCTTCTTTATCCTGCCACTCAAACAGGTGTCATGTTCTTAAAACGCGAATGTTCCGTCAGATGTCGGAAGCTTTCAAGCTGCATTTTAAATTTCTTTTATATAATGCAAAAGTTCCGTAATATGCTTCTATATAGCCGGAGTAGATTGCGGAAATTTCAATTATACTACTTATACTCCTCTGTAAGGCAAAATAAGAAAAAGAGAGAATTTGAATGTAGAATATCTTTTGTTTTCTTTATTATTCCCCTCTAATTACTAAGATAATCGTCCAGCTCAAATGTAGCAACGCAGTTTATTTCAATTGCAAATTGTATTTCGTGTCTGCTCCACTGAATCCGTACTTTTACATATTTTTTGCTCTTCTACCTTGCTCAAATAAAGACACTCGCATTCCCTGCACAAACATAAAACCAGAAGTGCATCGCCACCTCAAATATTTCCCACTTTTTACTGGCCATTATCTCGCGCCGGGAGTTGCGCGCTGCGGTGTAGTTCTTGCGCGATATTAGCTCGATTCAATTTCCTGTGCGATGTTATCCGCCGCGTCGCATTTGGATTACGCTGTGGTCCACTCTCGGAACCAGTCTGGTCCCTGGCTGCACGCGGGCGACTATTACGACTCGCTAGGTTATTACCATTACTCTAAAAATAAAAAGATTTTAATCTGCACACGGAATAGCTGGCTTTCTTATGTATATAAAGTTGCGGTTTTTGAGGTTCGAGGAGCGGCCAACAATACCTCTTCAGCGAGCGATATCGGCAATCAAACGATTGCAGTTTGTGCTTAATCTTGAGGAAGAATGCGTCGTTAGAGTTTATTTGATTCGCCATTGAGTACAATGTATTGTAATATTCGCGATAAAGCGACATGTGGCTGCAGAGCTAGATTATTATAGCCTGATGAAAAGACCATTTCCAGGAAGCGAGTGAAAACGGCTTTGGGTCTGTGTTATACCCACAGGAAATCGATGAGTTAAAGAGTTAGCAATAATGTGCCATAGGGCGTGAAAGCAATGTCTCGACGAAATTTCTTTGTCAACACACATCCAATTTACTTTACTTGCGCACTGATGATACGAGCGGCTTGGTGATGCCGACATTAGCCATAACAATTTGATCATCTTCAATGCCATTCCATGCTGCGATGGGTCTCGCATGCTGGGTCTCCATTCGCCACTTCGTCGACTGAAGCTGCACTACACAACGCAACACCACTGTGTGGTTCAGCTTAGCGTTGTCGTTAGCTATAATGCATTTATTTTAAAAGCGCTGCCGTGTCGAAGGATCATTTAGCCGCTTGAACGCCTCGAACACCTCCCACGTCCCAGCTAGTCAAGTTTATAATAGCGTCTCGCTTGGATCTGATACATTAGTTTGGCGTCAGAATTACTGCTGGCGCGGGTAGTAACATTAAAGACCACTAAACTCAGAATGGTTTATGTCGTGATAGGTGGGACTTTACATAGTAGCTTAACTCAAAAATGAACAAGTTGAGCTGATTTAGATCGTGTTAGTTCCCATTTAATTCACTTGATATAACTTTTTTGCTACTGTGGAAAGGCACGCTTTTAGAAAAGTTTTGATTGAAAGTCAATGCTTGGAATCCATGCACTATCCTAAACAAAACATCCTCAATTCTTCTAACTGTAATACAGATAATTGTCGATTTCAGGATTTCAGTGTGATAGGGTAATAGTTATTTCCTGTGGTCTTTCCGTCCAGCTATCCGTCCAAGCATTTCCTCTAAAAATAAAAAAAAGATATCGAAACATACAATTTAGCATAATTTAGAGAGTGAACCGGAATTTCCCTCTTCCGGGTATAATCGAAGCTGAAATCCATACTCAGACCATACCTCATATAGTTTTGACGAGTATGCGACGGTTTGAAAGGGTGGATGGGTGGAAGGTCGTAGTATCCTCTCTTAATCTATCTTTTTGGGGTCGTTCCATGATCCGGCAGCATTTCGGCCACTTTAAGATTGGGGCCTTTCCAGTGCCACCAAAACTTGTCTCGACAACCTGACCAGGTCCTCGAGTGGGAGTTCCCTACACCTAAAAATAAATTCTCATTCTGTGGAGCTACTTTATTAAGAGATACTTTATTAGTCCGTGACAGTAGTCTGAGGTTGGGCCTGAATAATTTGAGGTATTTCCGCCTGGCGATGATGTTAGGGTAGCAGATAGCTTCTGTCAAGTGTTTGTAGCTCACATTATCTAATCTGGCCCTGTTATGGCTGATTTTCTTGTGGAAGACATGGAATCCATCCCGACATCTACATAATGACCATCATCTGGGTGGTTGGCCTCCCTTTTGGCTAGTCAATCGGCAATTTCATTGCCGATATCTCCGCCGTGGCTCTTTATCCATTGAATGGATACTATGTTGCACGCCAATAGCCTATGCATTGCCTTGTTGGTCTCTAGGACAAGCTTAGAATTAGTAGCAACAGCGGGTAGCTTACCTATCGAGAGCTTGCTATTACGCCACGTCCTCTTAAACAAATCCGATATCTATCGGGAAACTGTTTTTAGTATTCGATTCACCAGAGCCTTGTGTACTGACCATAGTTTCCAGCTTCCTTTTATACCCGAAAGTGGTCAATTCAGACAAAAGAAGCTAAAAATTTGATATTTTACTCGCCAAACTCTGCTAAAATTCAATTCTGAAGAGCATTTCGATATCCTTTTTAATAAAATAAAAGTTTATCGGAATTAAGGAAGAAAAGGGGATAAAAAATTTACAATTCCCGTTTAATCTGGAAGTGACCTGAAATAAATTGAACACATCATACGGTACTCACTTGATTAGTAAGATTACTAAAAGTAATGTTGACATTTCATCCATATTTTATACAAAGTTATTCGTCCAAAAATGAAATGTAATGAATAAAGCAAAGGAAAATTTATCTTGAATATTTCCCTACGCATAATTCTGCAATCAGTAAGTTTAGCATATCAAGTAGATGTCTATAAAGCTCAACTTTTAAGATATTGTAAGCTTCTGGTAGTGAATAGAATATGTAAGAGAACATCGCAGGTATGCACCTATCAGTAGCGAAATTCTTAGCAGCTCGATGTCATGTCTTCTCTCCTAAATTGAGGTGCATTTTATGATACGCTGCGTATTCTAATATGCTCTGCCGACTGGAATATTCTACTCACTGCACGTAAAAAATAGACATACATATTCAAATTGCCGTGTCACGTTAGAGAAACGTGTCGTTTGAAATTGCGAGAGACCTCATTGCATTTGAATAAGGGTTTTATATAAATTATTCGTGGTTTATTTATAAATTCCTGTACTTGGGTAATACTAAAATATTTTAGTGCATTCGCAAATATTTTTGTTACATACATAAATAATTTCATAAATAATAAATAAGTACATTAAAGTAAACCTAGATACCTATGTTTTATTTAATTATGGAATGAAGTTCATTTCTAATTAAAATTGACTCTTGACACGAATAATTATCTCACTGCTTTAATATGTATTGGCAGATGGAAATTGGATAAATTAGCATGAGCATCACCAGTATTGCACGTTCACAATCAACCTCATTCAATCTAATATATACTCTTCGTGAATTCTAAACTGTATGTAAATTTTCAACGCGCTGGAAAGGCAAGCGCAATTTCCTAATTTCCAGCAATTTTCCGCGTTAATTAATAGCAACGATTCTTTATAGGCAAAACGTATTTATTTACGTTAGGTGTTTTACAGCGTTCAAAGAAGGCTGTGCTTTTCCTTTCCAGCTAACCAGCTATGGAAGAGGAGAGCGTTTGGAAAACGTTGCCGTTTTACTCGCGCGCAGAGGATCATTAAAGCTTGAGTTATTATTAATTGGAACAATGTTTTGTCTTTCTTGGTGGGGCCGCTTCATAAACGCAGCAGCAAAGCTAAATGTGTAGAGGCGAACAAATTTTCAGTATAAGAAAGTCGTAAAATATAAACGAGTACATGACACTTAATAAATACGAATTTGAGTAATTAAGAATTACGTTTATCGATTTTATATTAAACTATAAGTCGCTTATATTGTAATCACGTTAATTTTATTGCTCTTGGTTTCAAATTTTGTTGGCATGTTTTATAAGCTCATGATCGCGTTTTTCAGCAACGCTTGAGTATAACAAGCTGTCGTTTGGCGGAGTCGAGTATATTTTCATTAACAGCACCCGGGTGTATTATAGTACGGTAATTAGTATTACTACCCTTCTTGACGTTGTACTGGCAGTCATCTTTGAGCT
>JAODVP010157240.1:14078-39620 GCA_025400035.1 Tetradonia laticeps
CGCTGTGCTGTCATGAATATTCTTAGATATTTATTAATTTATTTTATTTGTTAGGTGGATAATAATCTATTTCCTTTTTTAAGCACCCACTCAATAATTATTACATAATTTATATCAAGATAACAAAATTATGAAATGCAGGTGTGCTCTTTCTTTTAACTAGATCAGATTAAACAACATCTGTTTGAAGGCAAACATAACACTCATTAAAATTATACTAAAGCCGATATAAACTTATGATTGACTAGATTAATATTTGAAACTTCTTCAGACGTGTTAATAACCATGATATTTATCTACGTGCATAATTATAATCCCGTCCTGGCTTGAAACATTAGCGAATGATTGTAATTGGTCTTGTTTTACATACCCATTACGTAAAGACCAACGTCTTAACGAGATTGTTTTACGACACCTTGTGTGACTACTGCTAGGGTACGGCGTGAGAAATAATTACTCGCTTTTAATGCCATCTTGAATGTTACTGCGCCGGCAAACATACAAAATGCTCGCGGGGCAAGGCTAATGGTGTTTCTCGCGTCGTCTTCCCAGGTTATCAATTGATGCATGCATGGAATGTGTGTTACTTCTGTGCTTTAGCATCGCGGATTGTTATCGGCTTGATTACAGACCGCTTGCATAGCGGAATAAATGAACTTGTCTTCCATTTAGTTGTTTTGTTGCCCGACAACTTGCCACTGGAACCGGTGATGGGTAAAATGTTTACTTGGCTTTTCTTCAGCAGTGGCATGAGAGAGTAAACAGCTTCAGTAGGTACTGAATATGTATATTAAAGGGTTACCACGAGTTTCAATTCACCCTCCAGAAATTTGTTGTTGATGTTGTTGGGAATGTAACTTACTTCCCGACGACAAGTAAATTGCATTATTTGCTTAGGCGAGCACAATGAACTTCGCTTGCCAACATTTTGTAAACACATTTTCGTGTTTATCAATACTCTAAAGTTGACTACGTGGCAAGTTTGGCTATGATCTTACAATTTGATTGATAACTGAAGCTAGAATACGGTATGTCCTGTGTTCAACCTAATGTAGTCATGTCATCCTTTATCTGTGGCGGTTAACAACAAAAACTCAAACATGCGAATTGCAAGAAGCGGTGAAACGCCATGCAGGGGATGATAACACAGCAAAAACGAGGATTCCATCCTCCTTAGAGTTGAACGACTATATCTGCAGGAGAAGGACTGAAGGAGCGCTTTCATTGTGCAAAACCTTATCGTCTAAATCTTTCCTCCTCAAGAGGAATCTCTGTCGTTGCAGACAATGTGAGCGCCAATTACTATTCTTATTTAGATAAGAACAAGCTGAGAGTAGCAAATCTAAGAATAAAGATGGACTGATAGCAAGGAGGCCAAATCTAGATGGAAATGAAAATTACAAGTTGATGCAATGAATAACAAGCGAGCAGACTTATTTGTACGCTTTGTTATTTCATGCAATGTTTTCTTAACCAAAAGATAATGTTGTAACCTACAAATTGTGTAGAGCATCCATCCTTGTAGATAGAAATTCCATTCGAAGAACTAAGGATAAACAATTGTAGTATTGCGAAGATATTTATTTAACGTAGTACTGCGAGGAATAGCGTTGTGTTTCCATTTGCATTTTATTGAGTTTTTAATTAATTAGAAGGCGGATCTCCTTAGGGCATTTGAAAATGCACCAACGTCTGCTAGGCTTTGTAGTTTGCTATCTGCTAATTACATTAAGACACATCATAATCCGTTGTGTGCCTAGAGACCTCGTCAACGACGGATGGATGCCCGATTATCCCCTGGTGTCGGTTGTTTGACAAATAATCAAACAGTACGCCTGCGCTTGTAGAATTGATGCAGTTCGATGTACGCCGCGACGACTCCGGCCTTCACGCTGACATGTTGCATTAATTACTCGGATTAATCGCGCATTAAGTAGATTAATCAAATGCATCAGGGTACAGGCTCGTATGCTTTGTTTGGATCAATCTCACGGGTGGTAGAATTGCAATACATATCAATATTTAGAGTGGAACAAAGACAATAGTGTAATCTATTTTATATCAGGAATTATAAAATTTGAATGGAGGTATTCTATAATCTTCAAAGCAAATTTGGATAGATACGTTTGCATGTTATGGGAAGCTCATTGTTTAAATTTAATTAAAGTGATTTTCAAATATTAAATATACAAATACAATTGTTGGAATGAAATAAGCTTTCATTATGTAGCTGTTTCTTGATCTCAAATTCTTTTGTCGTGCATTGCAATTTTCCAGTAAACATATTTTTCATTCATCATGCTAATAGACATTACTGCATTTTATTAGTTAGACAACTGCGCTAATTTCTTTCTCCAACCCTTTGTTCTGTTATCCTTGCATCAACATTCAGCTTCAAACAACAGCGAGTGTATTTATAAAACAAACAAGGGGCAGGAATAAGTCTGCGCCCTCGTCGAAACGTAGCCTCATAATATGAAAGTACGTTTATCAGCATAAAATTCTTAAATAACGGGATTTAGCGTGTTTGAGCACACGCTGAAGCCGGCATTGGTCGCACACCGCCCTTGCGAGAACGCAAACAAAAGAAAAGTGAGTAGTCCCTGCAACGGCCTGGGTGTTATCTTTTATCTGCGCACCGGATCCGCTCATTCGTTGGTATTACTCGCTTAGGAAATATCCGGCAAGCCGCTCCAGATATGAATGCCCCTTAGTACGCCGGCGGCTTCATTCAAATGAAAGCTAATTAAGAAATTGCTAATTTACTCTGCATCGTCTAAAATCTTTTGTTTTATGCGTTTTCTCATTCTAGATGATATAGTGGAATTTAGAAGAATGATTCTATATTATCTAATATTTGATTCTATATTAGACGTAATTTAATAGTTTAATTGGCTTTTTGAGTTTCCGGGGGTCTAGTTACAGCATGTGTTGGTAAATTAATTAACTGCTGTAAAGTTGTAAAGAAAATTATTTGCAGCTTCAACAGTTTATATACAGTGTAAATCAGAATTCTATAAACAAACTTTTAGATGTTGTTCGGGAACAGCGGTGGCGTGTTCGGAAATTTTTGGACCTTGTTGGTGTATAGGATTCCACTAAAGAAATTTTTAGGAATCAGAGATCTACCGACAAACTTTCAGAGGATGATCAGGGATGAGATTCTGATATGAGATACAACTACTCTCCGGAGAGTCTTTGAGGAATTATTACGATATGTTGATATCTGGTATTGTTTCAGAGAAAATATTTATAAAAGAGATGATGGAAGCATTCCTCCCTGGACAAAGTTTTCTGGGTTGAAGAGTGATGTATCCTCTGCACTACGGCATCTGGTACTAGTGCTATGTCTTGTTACGGAGTTATTGCAATTTGATTTCGTATAAAATTATGGGATAACTCCGGAAGAAGATCATCCCTGATCAACCCCTGAAAGTTTGTCGGTTGATTTCTGAGCCGTCCCGTGTACGAAATTTCCTACAGCTTAACCTTGACTAGCAATGTTTATTGTTCAAAAATAGCGTGGAAACTTTAATCTGTTCTGCTTTGTTTGCCTACACATTTCAACGTTTAATTTTTGTAGTTTCCGTTCTTTTCTCTACATTGTATTCGGGTATATGTGCGTAGGCACGCAAAAAATACTTGCCTTGACGTAAATAATCCGAGTTGATTACATGCGCAGAAAACACATCATAAACTTTATTATCCCGGATAACTCGACGTAATTTTTTGCTCCGCGCGAGATGAGCAGCGCTCGCAAATTTATAGCAGCTATTCAGGCATGTACATAAAAATCAAAGTTGCGAACGGTTTTCATGTCATTGTGCAACAAATAACGTAACATAAAATATTTTTAGTACAGCTTCCATTTGCATTGATAAATTTTGCAAACTTCAATGCGGCTATTAACATGTTTCACATTAAATGTGCGCCACTATTGCAACTCGGTAATCTAGGGTTGACTCGAGTAGAATTTCCGTTTTATCGATATTGCCAACCACGCACGTTTTGTTGTAATGGAATGGGACTCCTATTGAAATGTGCGCTATCGGTTTGAATGACTCTACACAAGTAGAGTAGAGGCCGACATGCCGTGAAATGAGAAATAGATTTAAATTGAATCTCTAGTTTCTAAGCGCGACACAAGCCGATTCATGTATGTATTACTGAATGTCTCCTGATCTGTGCATCCAAGTTTGAAGCACGAGGTCTAGAAAAGCGGAAGGCCTACCCGTACAGCTCTGTCATGTTTCGCACTTTCCCTCGTCTGCGTTTCGCTTTGAATTTCCACCTCCTTATCTTACATTCAATGCGAAGCGTCTTCGATTATTTGCGCCGCGCCGAGAGCGTGAAACAAGAGACGAATCGAATTCAGGTCGGAAGCAATTTACACGCATTCTTCACCTGTTCTTGCACTTTGTGTACTTTACGTGCAGAGTCAATAAAGGATCTGATACACCCGCCTCCAGCTCCACCCCATGAGCTCGCCTTTACGAGGAGACCAAATATGTGAACTGTAAGCTAAGCCAAAGCCTTCCCGCCAAGCCGGAGAGATAAGGATTTATCATTTCGATCTAATTTCTCAGCGCAGACAAACCGCTCTAATAGAAAATCGAATATTATGAAAGCTCGAAAGTTGGACAATGTGGGAAACATGATAACGTTCAAATACAATAAAACCAGTCTCTTTTCGAATGAACCGTTCGGGAATAAACCTCATCCTTAGTCGGGAATCCGCGTAATTAAAAGTTGCTGCCGTGTAATCCGATTACGGACTTGACTCAACTGTATCTAGAGAAACTTCAACGTCGTCGAACATTCACAAATGCACGAATGTACTCACAAAAGAAGCAGTTGGAATTATATCAAAAACTGGTTTATGATTTCGCAAACAATTGAGGAAAATGTAGCAGCGTTTTTCCACTGGGAGGAGAAAGATTACCAATAACCCGTAAACATTCTACATTATTTTAGCGTACAGATTCAATCAGAGCTCAATACGTGTAAGAGAGTTACGCAAATACTTGGATCATATCCCATGTGCAGAGTTGTTACGTGTCAGCTTTGTGCTCGGAACTTTGTCGATGCAAAAGTTATCAAATGACCTTTCTTGTACATAGTAGCTACTGATATTGCTGTATAAGCTTACAAAGGCAAATTGCAAACAAACTAGTTTAGATAAAGTTAGCACGCTTATTATTTGAATATTAGATAATGGTGTTAAGTAAATACCTACTTCCAACTCTATCCAATTAATTACGTAATCACAATTACATATCAGTGAAGAGGATAAAATTACGAATGGTGGTTTGTCAAATTTAATTAAATCTGCTATGTACCACAACAATGCATAGCGTACAAATTAGTTGTTTCGAGCATAAAGGTAACCACAAAGTTGATGGTTACATCAGTATCCATAATAGGAATGGTAATAAACTTCACTATTGTGAAATGTAATACATATTAAATTAGAATTAGGTAACTAGGCGTAAACTGCCCTTAATTGAAGTTTTGTGGAAATCTAATTGAGTTGCCGAATATATTTAACTTTACTAGTTCAGTTGGACTGAAATGGTATGTGGAAGAAATGTTTTTTTTATCGTAGGTACTTAGTTCCAAAATATATTAATTACAAACTGCAGCTGAGCAAGCTAAATAAGCTATTGAAACGTCGTACGCGCCATCGTTAAAGCTGGGTACTTTAGTAAAACAATAAACGCCGCATGGGGAATTTATGATATCGACAACAACGCCGAGATGTTTAATAGTCGTTTGCAGCATCCTGGATGCTCGGCGAGTGCAGTCGATCGTTTGTAATGGCTGTCGGATAAGTAGAGAATACGCGACATGGTACAACAACCCTTGTCTAGACTAGATTTTCAATTGTAAGAGCTTGGTTCATAAATAGCCGTAAATGTCTTTAGAACAACGTGTCAATTGTTAAGGATTGAAGTAATAGGTTTTCCATCGTTATCTATATGGAAGCAAAAACGCTTTTATCTGTATATCATGTTCGCAATTTGCTCTTTTAGATGATTACACATAAATTCAATTCTCTGTGCGCATTATAGACTCTCAACATGTGTGAATTTGCAATAAAAGCTGACATTAGTTGTTGACAAGGGAATAACCTAGCAATAACAACCAGAGGTTGTTTGTGATAAAAGTTTTCAATTGCACCCTTAAATTTTTAATTGACTTACTTGCTATAGGAACTAAAACTTTTCCAACAAATTATTTTCTGACGCGTTTCAACGATGAACACCTAAATTGATATTGGAACATTTATAATTACTTTTAGATATTCAGAAAGTTTGGAGTTTATTAGTGCCTAATGAGTGACATCGTTAATGATTGAACATTATTACTTATTAGCTCGTAAAGTTCTAGTTATAGGTTATGCTTCCAACATATTTCAATATTCCCTATTAACGAGCTACTAGTTCTACAACTTGTTACATGGTTTTGGAACTTCATAAAATGTCATAAAACTTACGTACTGATAGCAGTGAATGGTGTGTGTTTTAACAACCAGTATCGGGGATCTGGTAAGCTTTGTGGGATATGCACGCGGATCCTAACTCGTATGCAGTATCCAAGTTTTCGCTCTAAAATAGTTAGCTCGCCGAAAGCTTTTCTAATTTATTACGCGCTGCAACAACGTAGCGCAAATAAACTATGGCTGCGTCTGCCTCAACGACATCAAAGGACCCTGCGCGTCGCAACAAAATTGTCATAAAATATGCATTCGGGATTATGAGGGTATAACTTTAGGGCGGCAAAAGTTTGCCGCTGCTCGCGGTTTGCTGCAGCCCGTCGGCAGCGCAGTCGCGGAAGCTTTTTAGTAGTTTAAAAGTTCGGCAAATGATTTCGGCTTCATTTTACGGCACTTTAGGCGACTGCATCAATGGGAAATGATTACAGCTAGAAGTTTTTTCGGGCGCTCATAATGTTGCGAAAAACTTGCAAATCAAATTCCAACTCGCCACGAACGGTGGAAATGGCAATGTTGAATTCCTCAAGGGTTGCTTCGTAAACTTTAATTAATCCACATAAAAATTAGCTACATTGTTATTGCCAAGGAACATCAAGATATGAACTTATAATTAATATAAATTTCAACATTTCAAATGCAAGTGTAGCCCTCATATATGCTTCTGCTTGTTCGCCGCCTCCAAACGAGGAAAATCCCAACGGCACTCAGATGCCCTAAGAGGAACTTCTTAGACAAGAGCCTGGAGAACAGAGAATGCGAGTTAGTTAGCACGCAAGTTGAATAGTTCATTCTCCACACAGCAGCATTGCCGAAGCTGAAGTCTAGGCTTGAAGCGAGATGTGCAAGACGGTGCATCAACCGAAAGATTTTGCCTTTGGGACGCGACTACAAACTAACCAAATTACTCCGTAGTCAGACAAATTCAAACCGCACAAATTCAGCCATTTGCCCAGTCTATGCTAGGACGTGCTGTTTGTTTTGTCCACTCCAGCAACGATCAAAACTTTATATCACAAATTTCTCCGGGTTCGCGATATTCAGCCATGGATTTGTATAGAGTTGCAAACAACATGAGAAACTTTTAAAGTGCAGTCAACAAACATTGTGACTACAATGTGATAACAATACTTAATAAGCTCGGGTATGTAGGAAGTTATCAGGTATCAATATAGGGGTCACCAATGAAAAATGACTGACAGATTCACGTATTGTTAGACATCAACTTTGGACAGTTCTATCAATACAAAGCAGAAAAAATGTATTTGCGTGGCATCAATTTTAGCTTCAAGGCAAATTGATTAATGTTCTCGCTTTGGTGACAGAGTTGAAGGGTTAACGGGTATGCGAAGGGAATGTAAAAATGTGCGGGTTGTGTAATCGATTTGAACAGATTGTCAAAATCATCTCATGTTCTATTATTTGGAATTTAACTCCGGAGCTTTTTGAATGTGTATCACAAAAGAGAATATACTACATAATAAAATGATGTACGTTCAGATAAAATCATTTCGAAACAGTATTTCTACATACAATGAATGTAAATTTTTTTGTATGAAAATCAAAATTTATACAAGAAAAACAACGGAATATTTAAATACATATTTCTACTAAAAACATTTATTTCAATGTGCATCCAGATACTCCATTTTATGCCACTGGTATATATTATAAATTTGCCTTTCCTGGAACAATTTGTTATTAGAATGGTGCTGATGCTAATTTTATAATAATGCAGAACTAATTTGCAGTTATGCGTTATTATCTCAATATGCAGTCGAACAAACCCGCAACTTTTGCATGGCGGTGAATGCAAGCTGGCAAATGAAATTAATTAGCATGCCGCCGTCAGTGGCAACACTTGAATGGATGTTTGCTTGTATAATATCACGAGCTACGGGTGGGTGCGCTTGCCGCCTCCTCTTTATTTCAAGATAATATACATGCGCAGCAGCCGCGCCAACGGCTTGTTTGAAAATGGAATGTATCGGTGGGGACTCACGTTCGTTGCGCAAATATTTGCATGACCTAGTACTAATAAATGTAAGAAGAATTAGTTTCTCTGCGGCGAGTGCTCTGCGCCATGATTAATATGCATGCGAATCTGCAAACAATGCGGAATGTTAATGATGCGACAGCGAAAAGCAAATGCAGGCAGAATAATATGAGAAATTGCAATAAATAATGAAAAGTCCACCGCGCAAGTATTTATATATTAAATTTTTTAATACAGCAACAACGTCGAATATATTTGCCGCAATATCTTCTTGTTGTTGCTCATATGCGAATGTTGAAGGATGTGCCAAGGACAATTTCACGTCGAAAATGTGAAGTCGAGGCACGCTCGCATACAAATAAGGCTGGAGTGGGTTCCGTGGATACACGCATTCGTATTAGCAAGTAGATATTGTCTGCAGTTTGGCGGCACACGTCGTTCGGAGGCGGTAGACGTTGACAAAGCGGCGTTTCAAATTAAAACGCCTTTTCCAGTACAAAAGTCATCTGAGTGTCTCCTGGTTAAACTATAATACACACAATAATAGATAAAATGAGTTTCTTAAAGTTTTATGCTTTCTTTGAGGAATTTCTTATTTACTAACCTGCAATAAAGTATCGAAAAGATTTTTAAATGGATTTTTACAGAGTTGCTTGAACTTACAGCTTGTTAGTACTAAGGCTGTTTAAATGCCAACTATTCGCAGGGTTAATTGGCAAATGGCAAAATTAAATTTCATTAACCGAACGAGCAGACATTAGAGTAAAGTCCACAGACTCCTGCAGTTTTCCACGAACACGAGTTTGAACATAAGCGTTAACGTGTACGTGCTGTGAATACAATTGGAACTTATATTAGAGTTGTAACATTCTGCAAAATCCTAGTTTGAAAATTTGTTTAGGTAAAATTTTAATTAAGAAACGATGTCATGTAATCAACATTAGTCGTCCATCTTCAATCATTCATTTCTTTATGTAGTGTTTCTATTGTACGAACGTTTGCAGTCTTTTTTTTTTGAAGCAACTAAAGTTTTAATTGACTTTTCTAATTCGAAGCGAGTATCAGAGTATCAGCGCATTGGTACACTAAGCAAATCTTTGATGGCAATTCGTCGTCCTGGCCAAGCTACCTTGGGTAAAGTTTTTTATCTGAATTCCGCTCGGGCTTGTACGATCCAGCACGCAATCGGGTGATCGATTTTCATTAAGAATACCAATTTAACATGTAACAGTTTGACGTGCACCAGATAACAATTCCGTCTTGAGGATTTTCCGAGTGTGCGTCTATTCTTTGGTGCACTGCTGCCATTCCTGTTAGTATTATAGCGTTTCATTGGCAATTTAAAGTTATATTTTACTGGCTCACCAGGCGCGTGGAATACAAATAAGGTATTCGAACAATTCTTGCTGTTCCTAGATGTGCTAACTAACACGAGTGTTTGTTATCCAGTGTCCATTCTCCCAATTGTGTTTCAAGGAAAATTTTATAGTTTTATTTATTTCAGTAATGTTTTAAGTTTGAGTGTTTATACTTATATATCCCATTGAAGTTTGAACTATTTAGAGTGTGTACGGATGATGTAAGGGTATGTATAACATGGAATCTAATACTTGACATGATATAAATCCGTCTGGATAAATTGTGTACAGTGTGCAAACTTCCATGTGCAAGTAGTGCACCGTACTAAATATATTTGTTGCATTTAACCAGCGAACCTCAGTAGAAACTGCAAATCTAAAGCTTTTTTCCGTATCTGAAAACACGTAATCTGTTTTCCTACAAATACGTGCCATGCTACAACTAGTCAAATACACCCCCAGTTTGCAAACTCAAGACAGAAAAAACCTCCACGTCCCCTTTAAGTAGCAACAAAAATACCATCATTTGTATGCAGCTCGCGAGGCCGCTGGCAACAAGGCTTTTTTCCAAAGCATCTCACCCCGGCATCCAACCCCAATGCCGCACTGGCGGCGGCGCGGCACGACCGCGCTGAAATAATTATAAAGCTCTGAAAGTACGCGTAAGCTCGCGCTCGAGTTTATGCTTTCCGCCTCCAAGCTGACGCGCCGAAAATCGCTTCCTTGGAAAGCAGCGCCTAAACGCAAACCTATTACTGCATTCAAAAAAAGCCTCCATTGTTGGCAGGCAACCCGATCGCATCCGGTAGTACGGTGGTCGGCTCCCGATTTCCTGCGGAAGCGAGAAATCTTGTTTTTTCCTCCAGATTCTATTGAGCTTTAATCCTAACGAGGCTGCAAACCTTGGCGCTGGAAATTTGTTGATTTAGTTTAAACCTATTCCATGATTAAAAACTATTTATTCAGTGGATAGACAATACGGCGCTAAGATATTTCAGAATATAAGCAGTTTTTCTTTACGATCAGTTGAAGTTTGCAGATTTAATTTAATTTACTCTATCTGCAATTTTTTACGACGATCGTTAAACGGCTAAATAAGCACCTATTCAAGACGCTGGGTTCATCTTTGGATATCTTAAAGAGCCAATTTGCGATATATCTTTTATTACACTTCAATCTTAATGTATTTCGGTTTTCATATGAAAATGGAAGTAAGGCTTGGGACTTGAAAACGAACAGGCGTAATTCATGCTTATCTTTTACACTCTTCACGTCAATTTGCGCACACCTCGCTATCTTCAATTCTGCTGCCCTGCAACGGAATTTTATTAATCGTAAATACAGCTAACGGAAAATGGAAATGATTCGGGTTTTTAATAGAGCAGTTTATTAGGTCCACCCCAAAAAATTGCACTGTTATTAATACGCCCGACGATGGTAATTGGCGTTTTAATTGTGCAAAATTGGTCGTTAAACTTTTTAATATATTCATCGCTGCCAAGCTGCAGTTAAGCCGACTTTATTGCGTCTCTGAGTTAATTACAACTTTAAGAGTTTTATGGACCTGACAGGCAAGGATCAATTTTATTCCGAAACAAAAAAGGTTCGATATTCATTCAATTCTTTTATCAACAGTATTTTTATTAGCATTTAAATTAACCAACCGATACTGCTTCATAGGATAATAATTGAATATTTAGGAGACTGGTAAGTTGTAGAAATTATCATTTTTCTACATCATAAGAATTCAGAACATGCTTAAAATTCCTAAAAGTTTTCTAACGCATTTCTTGTTTATACTGCTGATTTTCGCGAGTTTTCTTGATGAGAAAAAATTTTACTCGTGGATTACATCCTAACAACTTCTTTTCACCCGCATGAAGCGCAAAACCTTCCCTGAAATTTTATAATAACAAACTCCAGCTGTAATAATAGCAAGTTTTCTTATTTCTTATAATGCGGAAGAATCTAATGAAAATTTATGGCATGAAATTCCCGGCGGACCAGGAGCCTGCTCTGCGCATAACTTCAAAAATTACATGCTCATATTAAAACCTGGATTACATCCAACTCCGCGCTGATGACATGCTCACGCTCATGTCCTGCGATTAGAACAGTCGCTGTGTTCATCCACGTGTGCATCTCAGGTTGAGATACGATGAGACTGACTACCACTAACTCCTGCAAATGGCATAAAAGTTGCAACGTTATTATTAGTTAACGAAATAGAAATATTCCGTGAGCGTCTCGCAAAGTGCAATGTAAGGCTATGTATTCCGCCGAATTACACAATATTTCAGTCTCGGCGCTAGTGGAGCTTCCAGCACGTCTCTAATGCAGACAGATATACCAATTTGTTCAGAGCAAACCTCACGCTTTAAACTTTTAACATTACGTGGAGTTTGTTGGTTGGGCCTTTAGTTGGTGGATGAAGCCAGTATGTTGGAGGTTTGCAGGAGTTGGGGTATGAGTATAAATCACACGTGTACAAAAATGATAAATCGATTGGGAGGTCAAGGTTGACTTTATCTTTTGCTTTAAAGGGTATACAGTTCTTAGCGTACATAAAAGTCTCCCATTTATGCAAAAGACACGCTATTTCGAACATTTCGAACATATTAATAAATAGTCTAGACTCCAGACATTCTAAAGTCTTGGATTGGAGGATTTAAGTTGTGGATTTAATAGGAAATACTTTTTAAGTGAAACGTGAGTTTATTGCTTATGCGATACTATATAAAATATCATCTGAGATTTACTCCGTATGATCCGCAGAGATCCATGGCATCTGGGTACATAAAAAGTGGATTCGAAATTTTGCAAATCGTTCTGCTAGAAGGAGCAAATATTCCTCAATCCTGCCGTGAGTTATGCCGTATGATTTTCGTAAATCTCGCTTCGACGGCTGCAAATGCGAGTCGAAAGGTGTCTGCCGCCGAAGCTAGATTTTCATACAGAGCTAGTTGAAGCGCGGAAAGATGAAACAACGAAAAAGAAAAGGCGGTCGAGCTTTTCCGCAATGCAAATCCCTTTGAACGTGCGCTCCGATCGGTGCGCTGCGGGCCCACACATATTGCTACAAATTTCGCTAGGTTCGGGAAACCCATCCAATCAATAAGTTCGACGAGTTTTTGTCTCCAAAGCGTGATAGAATGTGCTATTCACAGAGGACGGGCCTGCTTCATCGGCTCGTTTCCTCTTGTGCTGAACTGCAAAAGGGCTTTGAGTTTCATGCATACTTTAGGATCAAAAGTATATTACGAATAACGGATTCTAATACTTCTGTGACTGCATGAGCTGGTCTAACAAAATGGGAATTTCAAAAGGGTTTTGATGTATTGCCAACTATAATTAATAACTGAAAAGCATAAATTATTTGATGCTATTATGGAGTATAACTAGGAACATCATTGATTTAAATCTTTCACTTTATATCCTTCCTATTTATATGTCTACTTTTTATTACATTTATGTTAAAGCGTGGGTTTAAGCAAATAATTCTCCTTTGTGGCAAATGAAAAAGTAGAATATTATTAATAGCGGAAAATTTCTTTGCTATCCTCATAGCATTCCTTAGTAATTTAGCAAAAGCTCTATTTACATAATCGTCTATTTCTTACTACATTCCTTAATTACTTTATATACGTTTTTGTTCGCTGATCATTTATTACTATTAGCAGTTAGTTGTTTCAGCCATTCCTTGTAGTTCCAGCAATTTTTATAGGAACAGCAGAGGAACATTCTTGTTTGTATTCTTAGATTCTCTGAGAAAGTTGCACGAGGGTGTCGTTTACGAGATCATTTAGATTCGCAAGTTAACTTTTACGCACGTACATACTTCTGGGTGAACTTTCAAAATTAGACGTTTGGGAAATATTAAAAGTTTGTTTTGTAGTTCTTCCTTACTTGTTGTACACTGTGAAATGCTGTTAGGTAAATGAATAAAATACGGGCAAATATTTTTCTTCAAAAGCGTAATCAAACGCAAACAACGTTCTTTACTTTGCTAAATCGATAATTACATCAGGAAATTATGAAAATGAGAATCCACTGAATTAGTACTAATTTCCTTATGAATCATATAAAATTCCTGCGCGAGTAACATAAATCTTTTTACTGATTACTGCGCTTTGAAATGATGTCGGTTTTCGTAATTGCTTAAATAAGCATAAAAACGCCATTAAAGATAGATGCCAAAGTTTAAACGGCGATTTCAAGCCCCCGTTGGTTGCGAAAAGGTGAAGGCGTACGAAAGAGGGTTAAAAAGAGGCAATCTTGCGCTCGATGTAAACTGAATGGTTCTTGAACCGTCGATTTATTCCACGGATCTTATTAAGCTGGCTCAGTTGCAGCCCCACGCCTTGCATTCCGCGCCGAAGCCAGGGTAGGTAAAAACTCGGCGGTAACGAGGCCCTTCGGCATTATATACCGCATTTCCAGCAATTGGAAGTTTTAGCAAGCCACTGGATAACGATATTGACTGCATTTGTAGACCTCTTTTCCCAAGTAGGCAAAACGTATGCGCAGCAAAATGATTCAATGGAGATGAAAGTAATGTATGTTTTGCCAAGCGTGTGATGATTCCGTCACACACCGTGCTTTACTCGTCAACCGAATGCGACTTACCGTCGTTCCGTGGAGTTAAAACGCATGCCTTCACCAAATCATCTTGCGGAACTCACCCGTTTAGCATTTTACTGACGCTCGTAAGGATGCGGTGTTGCATCTATCATTACCAGATTTATTACATGCAGGACGAGCAAAAGTAGCTCAAGTGCTGTCGAGTACCACTTGGGAAATATGCTCCCTTCCGACATCATCCTTTGTCCTCTGTTATCAAGTGTGACACCATACGTTGCATTTTATTTATGTACAGAGTTGCATTTTTGGGAAAATTTAACTAGCGCTTCGGTGTTTCGTGTGTAGGTACTTTAAAACAGCAGAGACTAGCCTGGCAGGAGTTTAAATGCAAAGAGGTTATCCCTCCTGCAATCGTTCCACTGGCTTTCTTTGCTTCGCACGCCCTTAAACATGATGCTCATCCAACTCAGCCACCGTGATCTTTTTGATTACGCTGCATAATAAAAGGTGCTCGTTTCCTACGCAAAGCGCTCTGGAGAGCAGGAGCTCGCCAATGCTGCCAACTCTAAGACGAAATGCAATGCATGGAAACTTTTCACTACCGTGTAATATTTTACAATAAAAAAATAAGTTTGGAGTGTATACAACCCACGCTTCCACCCAGGCAGGCAGCGAGAACGTGTAAAGTTAGCAAAGTTTCTCAAGATTCTGTAATAAATATTCATTGCGCTGTAATGTGACCAAGCAACCCTCCGCTTGCCCTGACTCCTGGGTCCCTAACTTGCTCCTTTCCACCATCCTGCGGTGGCGTACATTTTGTTTGTTTGGAGCAATAAAGCGGCGCATAAAACGCAATAACATTTACTCGTTTTCGTTATGTTTTCAAGCTCGATGCGCACGTGCGCCTTGTGGCACCGGCGTGTGCTGAGATGTGGAATTTTCAGAGCAACTCGTGTGTTATTCGCGCGCAGGAAGTTTTTTCTTTTGCCTTGGGTGCCACTCGTTGGTCGTTATTACGTCTATCTATATGTGGCGTTTATGAGTCGTGTGTCGCAAATAATCAGCAAATGTTGCACTAACAATGTTGGCCAATGTCCACCGTATCGTATTATTAAATGTTTTTCTGCTACAATCATAAAGCACACCTGAGACCCCCCAAATCGATTGTATTGTTATTGATGTACATAAAAATAATATCAGATTGAAGACAAAGATTATACCAAATATAATTTTATGAAACTAGAGATATATAATATAAAATTGTTTACACAGCCCAGGATACACTTCATCTGGCTTTAGCACTAGCGCAATTTCTTTTCATTTTCTCTGCATTTTATCTCACCAACCATCATGCACGTTTACCACCCTAAGCGACACCAAAAATAATATTTCTGGGTTATGGCGTCTGCATACAAAGATGCCTTTGGTAAAAGTTTTGTTTGTTATCAGATCCTTACGGCAATTCAGAATGTATCCTTCAAGTCGTGGACAAGTTGCGTTTCTCTGTACACTACGTTGCTTTTCTGAATGTCGTTCTAAGGTTATAGCATACACTTTGCATAATGTTTCGTTTTGCGCGGCGTCAACAAGCGACGAATGATAAGGAAACGACGTCGTACGCAAAATGCAGTTCTGTTAACAGCTTTAATTTTCCTTGTTTTCCTGCGTTTAATGTTTTCCTCACGCGTTCTGCTAAGGAGAAAATTTAAAATAATTTCAAAAGTTGCGGATGTATAAACATAACGAATATGAAATCACTCTAAAAGATAAACAGAACACGATACTCTTCAATTTTACTGTATCTGAGATAAACATTGCAATGCCCAAGGCTGATTGTATTCATTTGCAAAATTATTGACATTGTATTCGTAAAGATATGAGATATGAATGGACAACTTTTGCCATTAGTGAAACCACAAGATTTATTTGCAGATAAAGAATTCTTTAAAATTAAAAACTTGCGTACTCTCGAAAACAAACTTTTTACCATTCTTTTTCATTCAGCTTAGATATGAAAGGAAATGAAACATTTTTTGTTCATTAAAGTATAAAATTTCTGAAGAAAATATCCAAAATTATACCAGCTTTAATTCACTCATTGCCGAATACTGCGTCTTGTTTTCCAAGGACCTACTTTTACATTAAAATATTAGTAGAAACTGCGTAAGTCTCGTGGAAATTCGTTTCACATTATTCCGCAGGAGTGATGAAAGCTCACAATTCTTAAAAGACATTGCTCGAGCGGAAATGGAATTAAGACTTTTAAATGAACACATGTTCTGCAGCTTTCCGATAATTTGATAAAATTGCATTTGGAGGTTCAGCAACGTAACAAAGAAATCTTCACCTTTATTTTTCACCATTTCACCCGGCGACGTTTGACGTTTGGCTTAATTTGTTCGACAAAGCTTGGGAACGGGAAAATGAAAAATTATTAATTTAAAAATCTGTATTCGTCCGGGGAATAAATCGGCAGCGTGTAAGATGTAAGAATTGGAGCGTGTCGTTGGCGGCGAATGGTCGATCTGTGGGCGGTTGTGGAGAAAGACGAGGTGTCGACGACGAAAAGCGTTAAAGTATAAGCAATTCCGGACACGTTTGGAATTTTTGAAGCGTCGCGTAGTTGTGGTAGCTAAGTGCATTGCTGTAAAATGATTGAGTTGTGGGAAAGGAGCAGTTGTATGCAAATGACATGGCGACGAGTCCCTAAGAAACTGGAGCGCAAAACGACGCTCACAACGTGCCGCCAGCTGGAAAATAATATTCCACAAATTGATCTTGAGTGGCAATGTCGAAATTTAATAATGCAAATGTTTATATGCCCACGGAACTTTTCAATTGAAAGCACTGCTTGATTTAATTCAAAAACCATTTCCTGTGGTATTCAATTTCTTCGGTTAATTAATTCGAGTAATTAGGTAAATTAGAGTATTATATTCGGTGAGGTATATAGATACATACAATTTAGTAGAACCATTTCTAAAATGCAATTAATGGAAATATTCTGTAGTTAATACAACACTCGGTATTCGGTGAAAAGAATTGGTGGAAGGACATGAAGAAGGCGGTTAATAGGAAAAGTTCGTATGCACGGAAACCGTCCCCATCAGTATTCCACAGGACGTTCTATGCGTCCTGCGCGTTTCTCTAGTCGCTTTTGACATGCTGCAATGCATGCGAATATCAGCCAAACTAAAAGCAAACTAGAGGTAATCAGGAACTCCGTTTGTCGTTTCTCATATCAATCTTTATAGAAAAGCTTGTGGATTATTTGATGTCAAAAGCGGTATTGTCAATTGAAGTGAACTTTTAGAAGCAAGTTGGATTTTGATGTTATGAGGAAACTCAAGCACTACTAGTTAACAGTAATGTTTACGAATTCAGAAAATGCAATTTCAGCAAGGCTCTTGGTAAGCATTCCAAAACTTCACAAAAGCGTAAAAGCAAGGTTCAAAGAAAACTTAGTTAACGTCCAAAGAGAATAGCGAATTATATATTTATGTATAAATATACCGACATAATATCGCAAACATGCCTGAGTATACATTTAGTAATACTTTCATAAGTTTTCCTATAGATTGTAATAAATTTATGTAAGTGAAACTATGAGGTAAATAAATATTGATTGCAAGCATTTGATGTCTTATCTACATTCGCCTGCCCACATTCGTAAATGCGGCTTAAGACATTGTGTTTTATTGCTCCATAAATAGTATCAGCACAGTATCAACACAGTATCGTTAAAAGAATAAGTAGCTCCCAAGAGAAGCTCGGGGCTTTACAGCTTCTCATTCCCCAATATACTTTATCGAAATTTCTTTACTACCATCGCTCCTCCCAGAGAGAAAACAACAGTAAAAAACAAAATAATTTTTGAATATTCCTTATAGTCCCAATGCGTATCAAAGATAATACCAGTTACAAAAAAATGTCATTTAAAAAGTAATGAATTACGGGCGTCACATTGTGCAGCACCACATCACAAATAAGGGCAAAAAGTTGCAGCTCTAATTTATTTTTTGCTGAAGCTATTGCTTTGCATCCCGCCTATGCCCGGTCCTCGCTGAGGACATTATATCGCAAAGGAAAAAAGACGTAAAAAGAAATTAAAAACTTGTGCTCCTTCTGTTTTGTTTGCACTGCTACTCTAGGAGAGACATTATTTCTAAACCGTTTGCTAGGTCTCTAGGCTCTTTGGTTCATCTTTATGCATCTATCTCTCCAGCAGGCGCGAATGATGATGATAACGCTCTACAGCACCGGGGGCGGTCGCGGTCGGCGACGAAAGTGCGATCTAAAAAGCGCTCGCCTAATGGACTCATAACTAACGATGTGCAATTTTTTAACATCATCATCACTATATCTATATAGGAAAACTTATTTCGTGCAATTATTGTGATGGGAAGAAATCACAATTTTTTTATACTCATTCATTGACGTTGTTTATATTAATATCTATTTCAATCGTATATTTTACCATTTTCTAGTTAATGGAATGCAAATGTGAAGGATTAATTGATATTCCTGATGTGACCGCGCATAATATGACAGCGAGTGAGTACCTATCCATAATTATATTTTGATATTCGATAATTAGCGACAGAATGTTACTAGGGCTTAAGCAGATTTGAAATGCAAATCAAGTTTTGAAACACATGAATATGCAACAATTTGGTAAATCGGTTTTTGATTGCAGCGCATATTTTCACCAAGATCTATCGACATTTAACGAACTATATGCATAATAATTACATCGATAATAAATCGTATTTATCGTAAATTTCCCTATGGAAATTTTTCTCTTTAGAGTCGTGGTACTTAGGAAAATCGAGTTAAAATCACAAAAAGAAATACTTTGATAAGGCAAAGTGAAACAACCTGACAGCCATTGCTACAAGGTTTTTTTTTATTTTGGCAGTATAATTAATGTTTATACTGCTTAAAACATTCCCGACATCCGAGTATTCGAATAATACTCTAACTTGAAATTAGCATGTTTTAAAATGTATAATACCGATTTCATGAAGTTGGTTACTTCTTTTTATATATCTCGGTTTTCGTAGATAATTGGATAAACAACATGATTCGTTAAGATATTCTGTGAATTGTTTGTCTTTACTTTATGAGATATGACTTTATCTAGTCTTATGTCGGTACTTGTGCGACGATTGCTTTATATGTATACTGTCCAATAGTATTGTTCTGTTGTTGTGCAAATCGAAGTCATCTGCAGAAATGGTGTCTGAAAATTGTACTTATTCGACCAGAAATCCGATAGATTTTATTTTCATGTCTTGTCTGAACGCTTTCCTTTGTTTTTCTTCTAGTGCAAAACTTTAGCAGGAAGTCCTGCATGTGTGTTATGAAATAGAATAAAATAGAAAACTATCGCTAATACGAGCTTTTTGCAGTCAACCATGTAGAAACCGAGTTGGTTGTTTACCTTGTTGTTTATGTGCGAACGTGACAAAATAACAACACAGCAACTGAGCAATATCGAAAATTGTAAAACTTTATAACACTGGCGAATTTATCCTGCCACTGTGACAATCATAAATATTCATCTTATTTATACGCCATACGTGCTTTAAATGGGACTTGTTAACTTAATAGTTAGATATCCATACATACGACAATGTAACAGTCATGCAATTGTTTGATGGTATTCCATTCATATCTGTTTTAAATTTTGATATATATATTAGGGAGTATACATCTACAGAATCATCAAGCGTACTCCGCTTTGACCTGCTCTATACAAAAGTTGGCTCCTGAATATACTCTTGATCTATACCCGGTCACAGGACACTGATTAAAGGGAACGGTTTAATCCCGAAAGACAGTGATTCCCTTGTGAGTTAATGACGGACCCAGGCTGCGCTCGGGAGGACTTATAGCGGCTTTGTGCAGAGTAAGTCACCTGACTTTCCTTTGCACGTGTCAGATAAGGAAATTACCGGCAATAGCCCAGATTGCGACGCTCTTATTAATTTATACAGATACGCGACTTAGTGCGTTAATGAATTTGACAGATATATGCTAGGACAAGACGAAACCAGCAAAAGATTGCAATCTATTTAAAGACCTTCAATTAATAATACAGTTTAGGAAGGCTGTTGGCAAAAGCATGGCATGGTAGGAACGAAGAGCAGGTCAGCAGGGGCCTGCTAGATGATGATGATGATGAGAGGAAATGTGCTGAAAACACTGAAAGCACTAAAAAGGACTAAAAGTACCGAATTATGACGACGAAATTAATTTTCTGCAGTTATAGAACAATGCATGTGAATTCATAACTTTTTTCGTCGTCTAGCATTAATCTGAAGAATAATATCTGTAACTTTTTGATTTGTCTGTTTTCACAGACCTCGATTATCCTTTATAAAATGCTATTCGTTAGAAATTTTATGTTCCAACATATGGCGTTTCATTTTGTTAAATATGAGGGTTTATTCATTATTAATTTAAAATATTTTCAGTCCCGGTCATATAGGATTCTACAAAATATAATAAATTTAATTCATATAGTTGAATATGTGCTTTACCATTTAATTCCTGAATGTACAATCCAGTTTAATTATTTTAATATTTAATAGGCATTTCCATTTATCACTAGTAAGCTATTCACTAGCTGCTAATTCAATATAAGTCATGACTCATAGATGTTAACACCTATCACTTGATACTCACCCTCGAAATACATTCTTGCGATAGCGTTCCTAATAATTCGCGCACAGACAATTCCAATTTTGTAGCTGGGGAATATTACGTGGTACAATAACAAAGCGTTGCCAAAACTGATAACTTTGCTTGTCTCACCGAGTAGCATCTCTGAATGACCTCCTACGCCCTCAACATTCCCTGTCCGCGGTTTCACCACCCCGACTGATTTATGTGCGTCTTGGGATGACCGCAGACTAAATGGAATCATCCCTTATTTTATCTTCTATTTATATTGCCCGCAGTAAAGTTGACGTCCGCCATTTAAATCAAATGGAAGGATAGGATGTCTTATCTATCTGCTTTATTAAAACCAATTCCTTTTTATTTGAAGATATTTTTGGTAATATATAGTGGTATAGTGTGAATTTAATTAAATTATCGTTTTCAAGCAACTGCATTCCGACGAAACACATGATTAATCTTTAGTTCCCCTTAAATTACACAGTCTAGTAAATTGCATGGTGTGTCAGATTTATAAGCATGCTCAAGGGATGTGATGATTACAAGTTTCGTTTGATTGTGCGGCATATAAATGGTTAATGACAATACAAAACAGAACCAAATAGCACATTTAGGATTAGGGAACGTCTGACGGAAGACTAGGGTGAAAGCATTTAAAAGATCAAACATTCTCTTTCAAAGAGAAGACTATGCCACTCTCTCAAAAGGATTTGTCCGGTTATTGGATCCGTTTTAATGGAACATTTCATACATCATAAAATATTTAAATTTTAAATATAGTATTTTAGCTTATTAACTCTTGTATCACAATGTCAATTTTGATTTTCTCTTGTCAATGTCCATTCAAAACCTATTACTTCCCAGTAATAAAATCAATTCAAATTTGACATGCAATCCATTATAATGGCTTACTTAACATTTTCAATTTAAATTCAAATTAAATCAGGCTATCTCCCTTACTATTGAAGTAGAAGTTCCTTTCACGACAATGAAATTAGATTCTGTGGCCTGGAAAGGAGCGCAAAGTGCATCTACGACTACAATTTGGGGCATTTTGACACAAAGACGAACAAACAATCCTCTTACATCTTCAGTCGGTACGCGAGATAGTCGCATCGTTTAACAATGACGAAGAATAATAACCGCTTCGGTTCGTAATAACTTACGCATATTTTCCCATTCGACGTTATATTGTAGTCAGCAAGGACTCGTTTCAGTAAGTGTGTATTTAGGTGCTCTTGGGGGTGGTGGCAGTCAAAACGTGACATTGTGTTTGTGCGGCGGTGGTGGGCAAGCGAGCATCGCCCGGAAAACAAACAGAAGAATAGCGGAAAATGAGTTTTTTAATGATCCCGCAGAGTTTTAATCTTTAATGTAGCCGCTTTTTCACGAGGACGGCAGGACGTGCAAAGGCGGGACGAGAGGACTATGAAAGCAAAAAAGCGTCGGCAAACCGCTCTCACGATTCTTGTGTAATTTACAACATTTTCTCGTTTAAATAATTTATTGAAAAGCACTTTTAAAGTTAAGGACTCTTTATGGCACTCACATTCTTTGTTAAGAACAGGACAAGAACGCCGGGGGTGGCAACTTGCCGAGGAAGTCCCAACTCATGTAACATCCGATAGGGTTTAAGCTGTCGTGGGTTGAGGATGGAGGTAAAACTTTAAGTTTTACGGTATTGAACGAGAGCGCTATACAATCAAATTAAAAATAGTGTTAAAAAATCTACATCCTATTATATATCTTCAGAAAATAACGTGAAAATTGCTTAGAAACATTTAAATCGCGCATAAAATTACTTATAACAGATGTATATAAATGCAACAAAAGAAAGTCCGCATCAGAAGCAACCTAGAGAAAAATCCATTTTCGTTGTGGAAATCCCACGGGAAATTCGAATATTTTCTACCACGCGCTCTCGTTTCCCGCTCTAAGGTTACCCGATACGCTGCCAGGACCACAGACTGCCACCTACTTCTTCCAGGAATGATGGAAATACTCTAAGCATACGCTGAGCGCGTTCAAGAAGGGCACACCGAATGAAATTGTCGCTGTATTCTCTACATTACACAGTCTATATCGAATAACGTGTGGAATGTATCTTATATTTAATCCGAATTTTTATACAACTTGTTCTTCAGCTTACGTTCTATTTGACTTTTCTAGTTCAACAAAGCATAGAGCATTGGGTTTAAACCGATGTACAAGAAAACCAGTATCTATTTAAAATTTGTTAACAATACACACCAATGGGAGAGTTATCTAATCAAAGCTCATTATAAATTACTGGAAAATACCTTGCAATATGCGCATAGCTAAACAAACTTAAATTATTGACAGAATGAACTCTAGTGGAATGAGTCGAGCATAAATCCAAGCTCAGTAATTTCCCCACTTCACAATTAATACGTGATACCTACGTGTATTATATCTTGCCAGGCGTATGCAAATTCATCAAACTTTAAATAGAATTATAATTTAGCGAAATGCGCACACAATGGTTCTCACAGTGAACTTCGGGCAGCGCACAATCCAAATAAAGAAGCTTACAATCTCCCACCATAGACGGGACCTTAGCTCGTGCATGATTCTCTTGTTCGCGTATTTATTATTATTTCAAACGCGAACGTGATCTTCCTGTTTTACACTTCATCATCAGCGCAGATTGCAGCGCGCATTCCTGCTCCGCGAGACTATGATGTGCTGTTCATTGCTGTTATGTTATGTACATATTAAATAAACGTTCATCAAAACATCGCGCATATGATGTTATAGTGCGACTTACAACGTGGGCTTCGTTCTGCCTGCTACCCTCAGAGGGAATGTGTTATTAGCGCTCCTAGCACTCAAGAGTGGATGGAAAATTCGCAATTTAGATTAATTGAAGTTAAGCGCGTAGATTCGTTGGCTTGTGTGCACATACATTATGTTCAATTGCTGTTTGGTGTAACTCCCAATCACGCTATAGATATTTGGAATGACAAACTTCCCTACGAGCCAGCGAAATGAGAGGCAAAGTTTTAATTGCAGTTTGCAAGTCAAATATTTCAATAATGTTGTTTAATGGTATTCTATTTATTAAATTTTTATATGGATGAGCTGTATAAAGTGAATGGTTATTTATATTTCAAAAATTTATACTGCTGGGATATGGATAACTGTAGTGCTTTGATTTAAATTATCAAATTATACAATTGATGGAAATCGTGATCCGACGAGATGGAAATTAAGCTGAAAATGGCGAGGATTGCAAACAAATTATGCGCGCAAACAAAAGGCCCTGTTGGGGGTGGTTGAGTGGTGGAGTTATACAATATTTGATAGCTGCGGTGATTGGAGGGATGAGTGTTCGTATAATCGCTTTAAAATGAATAATATTGCGCGAATTGAAAACCTGTAATAAACAATCATGGCGTATGGACGTGGATTTTTGTAATTATAATTCTATAGCAAATCTAGGTAATTTTGCAGCGTTCGAAATGTTGTTGAAAAATGACCATCCAGAATATCAAAGTCAGAGTGATCAGTCCAATAATTAAAACAACAAGCGCTGCAGAAAGAACAAACAACAATGTTATTGCAAGCCGTGTGGCGTATTCACCAATGTTCGCACGGCCATTGCTGGCATGAATGAACAATTGCACAAAAATATCGCAAATGTGGATGTAGCGTACAGTTTTCGTGCACATCCCCCACTCATCGCACAGATTGCGTAATTCACGTATGTATATACTAGGCGGTGAGAACAGGACACGTGCTCCTTCAACATGCCCTCGCAGTGTTAGCCACGCTAACTCCTCGAGTAGAAAATGATAAATTTCCATGGGGGAATGGCAAATAAAACAAACATTTCTTTCGAGGATTATGCCTCGCATGGTATGCAGCGATAAAAATTGACTTTATAATGTTCTGGCATATTGCGTCGTATGAGAAAACTCACTTGGAACGTCGCACGTACATCCCCAATCCAGGCGATACAGTGAAAAAACAATATTGTTTCAGGAATAGGTTTTTTGAGTTTAGCATATTAGATTTACCAAATCTGCTTGGAAACAATCACGTAGGCTTATAGTTGAAACGGTCTGCAACTTTATGTTAAAGCAACTCATCCCCTAGGTACTCAAAACAACAGCTTTATGCAATAAAACTTTCAAGTGAGGATGAAAATGAGCTTTACTTTTTATTATTTGACAATTTTCTCAGCTTTTGAATCCTGACATTATTGACAGTTTCTTTTATATAGAGGAACTGGTACGAATTTGAGCTACCACTTTCATTTTGTTCCTTTTTGAGAGTCTTACGCAGAATTTTCGCATGGAACAAATGCTGATGGCTTCTAAAAGCGATTAGGGACCTATTGTAGGCATACGAGTCCTTAGCCTGTAAAAATAAATTAGTAGTTAATTTTTTAATGTGAAATGACAAAA
>JAODVP010157241.1:0-19127 GCA_025400035.1 Tetradonia laticeps
TATATATATATATGCATTTTTATTTTCATCAGTAATTTTTGATTGCATCTATTATTCACGCCCACTAGTAATTAAATTCCTAAAGACTAAAGTCGCAACAACTCTTGGAAAAATAATGAACTCAGTAGTTAGATGTCTACGTTTTGTAAGACCAGATGAAATTTGCAGAGTAGTCGTCTTGCGGGCTGTTTCCACGCTTACCCTTACGCCCAATATCAATTCTTTCATATTAGGCACCTCATATGAATAAATATGTCCAAGTGTGTTATTTATTCCAACATTAAAATTTTCTGTTTTTCAGTTTTAAAAGGACTCCATTCTCTGATCTTAAAATTATCTCGGATAATAGAGACGGTTCATGTTTAGGTACTGGTAATATTTCATAATTTCTTAAGACTTTGCCAATTATTGACTTCATTTCCATCATAGCAAATTTTTGTCCGATACAATTTCTGTGTCCCGCACTAAAAGGAATGTACGCGAATGGAGACCTGTCACGGACATTATCAACTAGGAACCGCTCGGGAAGGAACACCCCTGGATCTGGAAAAACCTCTGGGTTTCTATGCAGTTGATATATGAAAATAACAATTTGACTTCCTTTCACTAAAGTCCAATCATCTGCAAAATAAAAAGAATTAAAACTAATCCAGCTATAGTGTGTAGTGTTCATACTGTATATCAAATCTTCTGTAACTTCGCGAACAATCAGAGGGACGGACGGGTAAATTCTCAATGCTTCTTTAATAACCAACTCCAGGTATTTCATTTCTTGTAGATCATTCACAGTTGTAGCTCTATTAGGTTTCGAGCCGAATACATTCCTTTGTTCATCGACTGCGCGTTCTTGACATTCGGAATTGTTTGATAGCAAATATAATGCAAAACTAATAGCAGAACTAACAGTGTCATGTCCTTCATACATAAATGTATCTACTTCCTCCTGAATATCTTCATTACTTAACGGTTGGCCGTTAAGGCTAGACTTTAGCAATAAATCTAAAAAGTTATCTTTTCTTTTAACATCGAAGTCGTTATTTTCACAAGCATTTAGTATTTCAGCATTTTGTTCCCTTAATAATTCGCTTCTTCTAGATTTGATTAGCTTCATAGTATAGCCATGCAAAATTTTTAGGGCTTTCTTTTCTTTTTGATAGTCAGCGGTGAAAGGGTAACTCCAGTTCATTGCCTTAAAGAAATCAAATCCACGTGCCATTACAATCCGATTCATCTCCTTAGTGGCTCGAACAAATTGCGAATCAGCACTCGATTGAGCATTTACTTGTGTCCCCATTGCAGTTTCACAAATTGTGTCCAATGCACATAGGTTTACAAAAGGAAATATGTCTGTCTGTGTATTATTTACTTCAGGTCGTAGCTTATCAATTAAGATTTGTGCGTTGCGGTCAAACATCTCTACAAATTGATCTAAGACCTTGAAGTGGTATGCAGGCGTAATCATCTTCCGGCGTTTACGCCATTTATCACCGCTGGCTGTTAACAACCCAGTACCTAGCCAAGCATTAAGATATTGATACGCAGTTCCTTTGTCAATGGTCTTATTGGAGGTGACGGCAAATTCTATTAAGGAAACGTCTTTGGTGAAAATATTCAATTCGTTCATAAAATATCCACGATATGAGAGTCCATATTGCTTATGAAAATCTTCCATTATCTTAAAAAGGCCTGCAGTAAAAGTTTAGAGAATGCATTAATGGACATGTGATATGTATACTCACTTTTAATATTTTTAAAATGAAACAGGATTCCCAAAAACGGAAAACAGAATGGACCGTTCAAAGAGGGAATGTCGTAGTCTCGCCATTTGTAATATGGAATCCATGCCAAAGTTACAACTATAGCAAGGGCTAGCAGACATCCCACAATTGATAAAATCATTGCGAAGACTACACGCACAGTTTGTTAAACTAATGGCTAATGTACTTAAATGTATTTGTTACAATTACTATTTCTATGTACTATAGATCCATAAAAACATTTAACGATAACAATATGATAATGCATGAATCCATTCACAACGAACATGATATATTTTTCTTTTACGACATACTGCTGAAGCACTCAAATTACAACTGATGTTGGTACCGAGTTACAGTATACGGCATATTGCATGATAATAATGGCAACAGGCAGAAAGCGTGAGCAATGGAAAGTTAAACCAGTAAAACTTGTTGCGTATGGCGCATACATGTAGCTCAATTTAATCTTATTTAGCCGACGAATATAGGCTTGTTACTTACCTAATTTAAGATGCGCAGCTGGATATGAATTTTTGTATCTGCAACATATATGTATTTTGCACTTAGTACACTTATGGTTACTTTGCATTATTTATGTAACTCAAATGCAACTATACTACACAGTGGGGCAATTTAATTTTCCTTTTCCAAAACCATTATCAAACGCAATGTATGATCCAGAAAAATTATATTTGCTTTTTATAACGTAGGTGTTTTCATAAAGCTTTGATTTAGATATTTTTCAAGAGTTATTGAGTATCGCGGTTTGTAATGTTTTTTTTTTCTTATTTGCCAGCATAAAAAACGTTATTTTGA
The DNA here is from genome assembly GCA_025400035.1 of Tetradonia laticeps. NCBI lineage: Eukaryota > Metazoa > Arthropoda > Insecta > Coleoptera > Staphylinidae > Tetradonia > Tetradonia laticeps. Next base: position 2,577 of record JAODVP010157241.1, read on the forward strand.
CAATTTCTTCCTGGATCTTTTCTTTAAATCTTAAAGCATCCTTGGATTGTTCTCATATACATTACATAGAAAATTATCATAAGGGTATAAATCGCGAGATTGCAAAATAAAACCTCTCACTGCTTCAATTTTCTTAGGTGATTTAATGGGTCGTGGGGCTCAAATTCTTCATTTTACCGCATTTGCAATAATTCAATTCCCATCCAATACAAGCGCCATTAAAAATCACTGACTATGCATGTGTCAAAAGAAAACTTTAAAGTCTCCCCTCTGGAACTAGATCTCTAGTGCCCTGCTGTCACATCAATCAATTGAATGGCGCGCATTTGAAATTAGAAAATTAGGCTGCCCCACGCTGTACCTGAATTGTTAAGGTTTATGGTGCTTTAATGTGGCTTCGGTGGCGCATTGGTTAGCAGCGCCGAATCTGGTACGCACTAGCATGGTGATACGAGATCAAAATTACCCTATCTGGTGGAAAAATATATTAACGAGGTCACCACGGGCGAAAGTGCGATCATAGAGCAGAAACGATTTCGGTCGGGGGTGGTTGCAGTACTGCTCCTGCAAGGAAGCAAGAATAGTGGCCTCAAAACTTAGGGCTACCAAGTCTGGCCTCCCGGAAAATAGATATATTGATAAATGGTTTTAGTTATTGGTTAATATTGCTTAAATTTGAGTTTTTAGACACTCTAAATTGTTCAAAGGAAATAATAGTTTGACAATTTCAAATGTTACAAAATCTATACGGGCATAGCAATAATTTGGTCAACCTATTCATCACTCTTACTAAGAAGGTGGTGCGCATAGTTATTTATTAAGGAGAATGCACCACATATTTATGGTGATAAAACACACATGCAAGTTTTTTTAGTACGAATGATATACAACGTGAGTCAAAATTCTTCCAACAAACTACCAGGGATGTTTTTTTGAGTCTTTTGATATGAGGAACATAGGGTCTCCGATGGTTCGTTACGGAGTTATTGGACAGTCCTGTTGTATATAATTTCGATAAACAGAATTTTTTGGAATCAAAACTCGAGTGGTAAACTTTCAATGCTGAGGGATGTTCCCTGATTATTTTGATAACAGAAACATATGTGTCTCTTTAAGGGCTTATTGTAATTTTTGTTTTGTAAAATTCCACTAAAGAGAATTTTTATACAAGATATGATGAAACTACACCCCGGTTGACACACCTTCAGAGGTTGATTGGGGATGTACTTTGATTACTTTGATATAAGGAACGCATTGTCTTCTGAGAATTATTACCGATTTATTGCAATTTCGTTTAGGATAGAATTGGGCAATTAGAAAATAATAAAACGGAATAACTCCATAAGTAATCATCCGACACCATACATTCTGACTCACGTCTACGTCGAAGTTGCCCATTTTATTTTCATCTGTTTAGACCATGGGTCTTCAACCCACGACCCGTTGGAGGTTAAACTTGGCACTGCTAAGACGCCCCTTCGCGGAAAATTATTATACATTTTTATTATAGAAATTAAAACTGAAGTATGTATAACTTTCAACTTTGTATAATTTCTAACTCCATTCAGCATAGCTGTTGATGATGTTCCTAGCGAAAGGCAAATGGAAATAATTGACTTGTAATTGAAACATGTATCAAAAGAAAAATTCCACAATATTGTGTTTATTGGTTTCCAGGATGAAAACCGTTAAATCGAGAGTACTCGACTCAGCAACACATATATGGGACATTCTAATACAAACGGAACGGTTTTTGACGCTTTTCAAATTTACTTCTTAATTTTTTGAAATTGTTTGAAAGATATGATTTTTGGAAATCTTCAAATTGTGCGTCCCAAGCTGTGTCAAGGTCATTTTCATATCGCCATATCTCCGGTAAAGGAAATCGCAAAGTTATGTTCTCTTTCACATTTTAAAGAAGAAAACAACTTAATTGAATTCACATAGAACAGGCATGTTTTATAAATATATTTATGTCAAAGATGTGTTATATTACTTTTTATGCAAATGTGTCCGTGTTTTTGCCCAAGAAATATGTTTCTTTATAAATTTGTATAAATGTTCGTTCATCAAAATCATGCGATTTGAAGTGTTAAAATATTAAACTTAGGCGGCCCGCGGGTGATTCTATTTGATGAATGCGCTTCTCACGCAATAAATGGTTGAAAACCACTGGGTTAGACAGACTCACATTAGACGACATTATGCCCAGCTGAGTGAATTGATGTTACAATCTTCCAATTTGCCCTCTTGCGATGCTTTCTTTGTACTTTTATGAAATCTCCTGCTTATGTGAACCGTCTACGGCCCTAATAAAAAAATACGATTTAGGAAGATACTACCAACAATCTGCCTTGTGCAATATGCAATGAAAAAAAAAATTTCATTATACTCAATATATCCAGGATATTCTTTAAAACTACCTAAAACAACAGTTCAATAAAGGGTGAAATGTAAATCAAATTTTTATGATCCATAACCTACTTTTTATTGCGTTTTGAAGAAGAAAAATTCAGTTACCCAATCCTGTATTATAACAATAATTGTATGCCATCCATAAAATTTATTATAGATTTGCAAAATCCTATAAATATAACATGGGGCATCTATGTTTCCTATGTGTGGAGTGCTTGCAAAACACCATTTAGTTTATTAATATATGAATAAACACCATTATTATCAAGAAGATTACAAAGATTTAAAAATGAGTTATTTCATAACGTTCCTCTAATTGAATAGGAATGCCATTGTCAGATTTTAGTATAGCTTCAGCTACTAATTCAAGTTGATGAGCTGGTACCACCGGCGACAATATAAAATTTTTAACAATTTTGGAAATCATTGATTTTAATTCCAGAATTGCAAACTTCTGCCCAATACAGTTGCGACGACCTGCACTGAATGGGATGAAGGAATAAGGATTTTTCCCGGTGTTCCTCTCAGGGGCAAAGCGCTCAGGATCAAACTTTTCAGGTTCCGGGTAGAAATCTGGATTTCGATGAATGTGGTAAGGAAATATTGCAATTGTACTTCCTCTTGGACAACAGATTTCATCCGCTGTAAGATTATGACAATTTCAAATATCATTTCTTATTTTAAATATCATAGTTCATGAATCACGCTCATTTCAAGCATACTTACTAATTTGTATATCTTCATATGCAGTTCTGGCAAATAAAGGAACAGCAGGGTATAATCTGAGTCCTTCCTTAATTACCATCTCAAGATACTTCATATTAACAAAATCTTGGTAAGTGGGATCCCGTATATCATTACCAAAAATTTCATTTTGTTCCTCAATTATTTTTCTCTGCACATTTGGATCTTTCGCAATTTCAAACAAAATAAAGCTTACCGCAGACGATGTTGTATCATGTCCTGCAAACATAAAAGTATCTACTTCTGCTCTAATATCATCATCAGTTAATGATTCTCCTTCAACAGACGCTTGAAGCAATGAATCAAGGAAAGCAAATTTCTTCTTGCTGCCAAACTCATCCATTGGGTATACGCTTCTTAACGTAGTTTTCGCTAGTTCTTCTCTACGGGACTTAATAACCGACATAGTAAGGCCATGCAAGACTTTTAAACACGCTTGCTCGATACCGAAATTTTCTGTAAAACCATAAAGAAACTCAATTTGTTGTATTGGTGAGAATATTCTCTCCATTGTAATTCTTCCCATTTCTTTCACACTGGTCACATACTTGGAAGTTTTGTTGTCAAGTGCATTCATGGAAACACCCATAGCAGTCTCACAAATTACATCGAGCGTAGCCAAGGATATGAGAGGATAAACATCTAGACAGTTCTTGTTATTAATACTTTTTAACTCCTGGATAAGTTTGTTTGATACGTAATTAAATGTAGGCACAAATTGTTCTAGAATTTGGTAGTGATACGATGGAGTGAGCATACGGCGACGCTGCTTCCACTTTGTACCTGCACTGGTTAACAAACCACCTCCAAGCCATGAATTGAAAAATTTGTAAAATTGTGATTTTTCTATTAATTTTGTGGAACTTAGAACAGTTTCAATCGATTTGTAATCAGCTAGGACTATTATCGGTTCAATACCGATCCATATTCTTGCTATAGTGCCATGTGTTTTAAAAATGTCAGTGAATACACGCAAGGTTGCTAAAATTAAATTTAAAAAAACGTATTAATACAAAGTTTATAAATGTTACATAGAATTTTGTAGAAATTTTTAGATATGCTCATAAAAACGTTGTTTTTAGATTTTTTAATCTAATATAATTTTTATTTATTCATGCACATTGATGAATGTGCCGCCGATTGCATAAGGCTTGAAGATCCCAATATTCTTTAGGTATTTACTAAATTAACTGAAAAGTGATGGTATAATTTGTGAATTAAGTATACAGTGGTAAGCAGGGTAAATAAAACAAGTACGGTAATTCCTTCATGTGAATCCTAGGATTTAAGTAATCCGCCGTGCGGTGCTAATGCTCCTTCTTTATCATTGGATAGGTAATTTCAAAATTCTAAATTTAGTATTCTTCAATTTAAATGCCAAATGCACAAATTGTGCAATTAAATGTTTCAAATAAATTTAAAACTATACTCACCACTTGAATTAGCAAACCATAATGCATTGCCAATAATAGGAAGTGGTGTGGGCCCTGGAATGTTTTTCAAATACTTTGTATATTTATATACGTAGGCGTACCACCCAATCGCTAAAAATAGTACCACTCCGCATGAATAGCTTAGGAACGTAATAAGAAATTTAAACAGTAACATTGTTGAATCTATGTTTGGAACGTTTGCCACAAAACTGATGCGCATATATTCGCTATGAGTACCTTAGACCTGTTAAAGTGGTGGGATTCCATTCAATTACATTACAAGTCTAAATTGTGTGTTCTTTAGAAACTTGATCTTCTTTTTGAATTTGTTAACTATTACGTTAATTAACGGAGTTAAATAGTATCACCAATCAAATTTTATTTTTAGATTGCTTCATCAAAGTCTTTGACTAAAGATCCATTTTTAAGGGCATCCGTATCGACGCTCAGAAGTTTGGATTTTTCAACTGGTCAGCGTCACCTAGCGACAAACAAATATAAGACGTGAGATCTCAATTAACGAACATGCGCGACGTCCATACAGGGTGAACCAGAACTCTGCTGACAAATTTCAATAACTGATCAGGGATGTTTGCTGAGTATTATGATAGTCGAAACATATAGTCATCAGTAAGTTCTTTCGCAGACATTTCATGGAATTGCACCAAAGAAAATCTTTATAAAATAGATAGTACTGTACCAATAAAGGTCTGTGGCTCGGTATTCAGTTATTGCAATTTAGATAGAATAGAATTGCACTATTGAAGAATAATAAAGTGGTTCTTGAAATGAGACATCCCTTATCAACCCAGAACCCAACCGACCTTGCAAATTGGTAATCCTGTATAGAGCTATGATTACTAATTAGGTAGCAGCATGAGCTGTCACTCAAGGACTGGCATGGGGAAAAACACGCAGAGTTAGAACTCTGATTATCCAAAATGCCCGAATTACAGGAACATCAATTATCCGTCCCCTTCAGACTATTATCTGTTTACAGCTACCTAATAGTCATAGCATAGCACGACCGTTTTCATCGCGCGTCGAAATGAAAATTCGTCTTTAGTTCATTATATATCGCTCATGTCATAATAAAATAGCATTCTACGTCATGAAAGTCCAAAGTGTAGCAAACGTTTGTTTCACGTATTGCTCTATACTCGCGTCTATTTCGTAAATAGTCTAAAGTTCATGGGATGAAAAAAAGTTCCATTGCATTACGTTGCATGACAGTTAAATTGCGTTTAATTAAAATTGAAATAATAATAAAATCAATCAACGCTCACCGTCAATAAATAATTTATAATTACATACAACTTAAGTCGTAGTTGTAGTTGTCGTAGTTGTTAGTGCATAAAGAATAGTGCTAGCACTTATCAAGGTGCGAAATCTTAAATTATAAAATAAAGACTTACTCCTTTATTTATTAGATGGTGTAAAAAATAACGTTTTGCTTTAAGACTATAAAAGTTTAACATATTATTAGTTAGTCATACAATTCTCTCAAAATAATGTCAACTGGGCATTGGCTGAATGAAAACTGCGATCTACGCCGAAAGAATGTGTTTGACCTGCAATATACCATGTCCAAACAATTTTCTGACGCAGAATGCTGAATGCTATTTGGGTAGTATGGAAGCAAACGATTGTGTTGCTATAACTAAACAATTTTATTAATTAATTATAATGTTATCAAACTTAAGATAATATAAAATTACCTGAACAATAGTTTAGAAATCCCTTTACGACCGACACGCTGCCTACATATCAATTATATATCTAAAAATTATATTAGATCAAAAAATCTAAAATCGAACGTTTTTATGAGTGTATCTAAAAAGATGAAAATAAAGTGGCCAACTTCTATGTATGCATCAGTCGCATAATAAACGTGGGGTACCCGCCATAACATAAACTGCAGGTACTTGTAGAGTTTTGATGCGCACCACGTTTTAATGCAAATAGAATTACAAACATAGAAGATACACTCATAAAAACGTTCGATTTTAGATTTTTCAATCTAATATAATTTTTTCAAATCCTAAAAATTATAAAACTTTTTTGTTTCTTGATGTTGATTTTGCTCACAAATAATTATGGAAGTCAATAATTAAACATATATGTATAGCGGTAGTCATCGTGCATACTGACGGTTCGCGATTAAATCGACGTTTCTACAAAAAAATAAACGAAATTGTACAGGAAAGCTGTTTTTGTTCCAAACTAATTGTAAGCTATAATGCAAATACAACCGGAGAATGGCTGATGAAAACATAATCCCACAAAAAATTACCATTGAAAAATGGGCCAACACTAGATAGAGGGTTTCCTCAAAAAAACGGCGGAAATCCACTATAGGTTTAATGTGCACCTTACCTCCATGCCAATTTCAACGCGCTACCTAGTCGAGAAGTGCGTTTTCATTTATGACGACGATTATTTTATGTATATTTTAATTTACTTAGGAATAATTGTACGCATTTACAGTGCAATCTCCGAATCTAACTTTTTTGAATACATCTTCCACTAGCTTACATCAGCGTTGTGTAAACACAGCTTCGCATATGTGAAATTTCCTCGCGAGGATTATTATCAAATTCTATTCTAATCTTCGAAAAGCGCCACACTTTAACTAATTTTGGCATGACAAGAAATTTTTCTCAATAATGAGAAAAATAATACTTCCTGAAAAAAAGGAATCCTGAATAAAGAGATATTTTAATATTCCTTATTTATCGACGCGTGAATATTCCACATTGTAAACACAGCTTAAGAGAGGTTTCAGTGAAGTGATTCCGAAAGAACATAATTTTTTAAATATAATACCTACCGCTGGAATCAAAAAACAATAATCCATTTCCAATAACAGGAATTAGTGGGATGTTTTTCATATACATACATACTTTCTAAATTTATAAACATGTGCGTACCATCCAATTGCTAAAAACAATCTCACAGGTTACAAAAGTACTAATAAATGCAAACAGCGCTATTGTAACGATGAATATATATTTAGTAATCTCACTACATAACTGATGTTCGTATATATACGATGAATATTCATTGCAAGTACTTTAGATCTGGACCATGGTGGGACTTGTTTGGAAGATTATTTGTGAAAATTACGTGTTATTGTGAAACTGGACCTATTTTAATTTGTTTTACGCATTGACAGTTTAACATTGAAATAATAAGGTAATGTAAATTTTCTTTGGCGTTTCGCACATCATAGTGTATGGCTTAATAGTGGCCAACATTTTCATCATGCTGGCCAAATTTTTGAGTTGAGGTAGGGGTCCCCAAAATTTATGAAATTATATATATTTTATATATTTTTCTTATTCAAATAACATTTATAGTAAAAAATTATAGGAACATGTTCGAAAATATACTCCGTGGCCCATTTGTAAACTATTGTATGCATTATGTAGATAGGTGAAGAATTCAATGCTTACTGTGCGTTTTATACAAACATCGGGTATTATATCTACCTGCATGCTTCATTATGACGTAGTAAAGCAAAATTTGTAATCAAAAGTTGTATTTTCCTAATTTTTAACTTTCTGGTGACTAAATTCCACGAAATTATTCGAAAAATTGATGTTTAATTTCAGAGTTCAAACCATGCATATGCTTCATGAAATAATTTACATTACAATGGTTGAACCTAAAATTGAATGTTATTTTCTACTAAACGATAAGTACAACTATTTTAAGTATTAAAATTTGATAAACCAAATCCATAGGATGCTTTCAATTTTATTCCATGTACCTCTGAGAGAACTCATCCGCTTACAGCAAGCGCACTTTGAGAAAACGAGTTTCTTTACAACGAAAGTTGAAACAAGATGGGTGCTTGTGTGTATGTGTGTGTGGATTAGAATATAGAGAATTTACATGCCACTATAACTGCAATTGCAATTGGTTGGAATTATATAAATATTGAATAGTTTTGAACTATTCAAACAAAAAAACTTTCGAAATCAATTGACTGTGCGTGATGTTTGTGGTGCCACTGCGTCGCAAATTTCTAGTCCGAAGCCTAATAATCATATAATCTGATTGGGTCGAACTGTGTTCCAGTTCTTGTTCGTTTTTGCAAAACGAAATCCAATCAAATATCAACAAATTCACACGCATAAATATACAAAGTAGGAAGAAAAGAAATCGTTGCTCGATTCTTGCTTCGAATAAAATGTGGGGCATTCGTTTTTCATGTTTTCTGTTCATTGGCAAGCATACCCACAATTGTGATGTATATAAACAACGAAGCAATTGGCAATAACCCGAAATGTGTGTTAGCACTAAGTGTGAACTTAACATTCATATAAAACAAACAGTACTTTTATTATTTTACAATTTTACATTATATGGAGGTGAAGGCGAAGGCTAATGAACTACAATGCCCCACGGTCGAGGTTAAGTTACGAAATCTTCCTATAAAATCACGGCCATTCTCCATCTCACTGATCTCTGAAGTTGCACTTCAGTGCACTTACATGCACTCCAATGCTGCAGTGTCAAGCACGGTACTGGTTCTATTTCATATATATTTCTGAAACTAAACGAAGAAACATACAATTGACTTTCTTAAAATATCCATTGAATATTATGGCTAATATATCTGCCGGGTATCTGAAGAAATTAGTTTGTTCATAGCTGAATTAAAAATTAATTTTTTATGACAATGATATATCAAATATCCAAGTACGGCTTGGCTTCATCCAACCATAACTGTTAATAACTGTTAAAGAGTCCTTGACCCTGAGGACTGCATACACACCAATCAGGAAACGACGCTTTAAATAGACCAAAATATTTCATTGCCAAAGCAGTTAATTAAAATTTACCAGGAGTTCCCCAACGTTGTAAAGCAGGCAGTTTTTTAAGTCGTTAACGATTTTTGTTTTACGATCTTTCGATTTAAAATTGATGGTGTTACCGATAATCATGCTCTGCTACAATTTTTGCTCGCGCGTCAAACCGGTACAAGCGCCTGAACACTCGGATGTTCGTACTGCCTCTTCTCGCCGGCAGTGACGACACTGGTTCTGGAGTGTGCGGCTATCTCCGCGCGTATAAAACCGGAGTGAAGAGTTCAATAACTCTAGTTCAGTTTCTTCTTCAGCAACCAGCACGCCGCACAACAATTACTACACAATCGCCATGAAGCTCAAGTTCGTAGTGTTTGCTGCCTTGGTAGCCGGCGCCTCGGCGGCGACGATTCACCACCGGAGGCAAGGAGCGCGCAATATTCCAGTTCAGATCATCTACGATGCACCTGCCGTTCGCAATCTGGAAATGAAGCCACAGATTGTAGACCATGAACCCATTGGTGTGAAGAATCTAGAAGCAAAGCCACAAACGAAGGATGCCTTGAAGATTGTTACCCCTAACGAACCAGTTCAGCAAATTCAACCAATACAACCAGTAGCAAGTGCCGCTTACCAACAAGGCGAACAGAATATTGATGACATTTATGATAAAATCCAAGAGATCATCAATAGTGGCGCGCTAAAAATTCAAGCAGATTTCGAGAAGATTCCAGAAGGTGAACGCAAGCAAGAAGTCTTACAGAAAGTCAATGCCACCCTGGAGGAGTTCCTCGAAAGCACTAAGAAACTCATCGAACTGCGAAATATACAAACTCTGAAACAAGACGCTGGCGCGACTACTGCGTCGTCCATTCCAAATCTCCCAAATCCAGCTAATATCTTCCAGCAGATCATTAGCTCTTTCCAAACCTTCTCAAGCAGCCTGTTCTCCGGCCTGAATCCTGCCGGGCAACCTGGTGTACAGAGCGATAGTGGCTCTCCTGCTCCTAGTTCTCCATTCCCGAACCCAATAGAAGTTGCTCAAGGTATATTCAGCCAAGTGCAAAGCAACTTGGGTAGCTTATTTGGTGCGCGGCCACCATCAGCACAGTCCGATGAAGCCACCCAAGGCCCACAAAATCCTTTACAATTCATCCAGCAGCAATTTAGCAATATTTTCCAACGGCCTACGCCAGCTCTGGGTGCACAATCTGATGAACAGCCTCCAAACCCAATTGTAGGCTTCGTTCAAGGAGCAATTTCTAATGTCCAGAACGTATTTAACCCTACAACTGCTGCCTCAATCGCTAATGATGAAGTAAACCAGGGTCCTGCCAGCACTGCTGCTCCAAACAACCCACTACAGTTCTTCCAGAATGCTGGCCAGAATGTTATTAGCGCTCTCCAGGGCGTTATCCCAGGAGGTTCCACAACTGCAGCACCAGTAGCATCGACTAATGCTGCCACGACACCTACTCAAGCAGCTGGTGCTTTGGCCAATGCTCAACAAGCGGTAGCAACCGGTACTGCACAAACCAACCAAGTTGTTTCGCAGTTAACTCAGCAAGGCGTGCCTGTGCCTGATCAAGTCATTACAGGAATTAATACTGCTCAACAAATCGCTGGCGCACCATCAACAGCTGCCCCGGTTGAAACTCCTGCTGTAGCTGAGGTACAATCGGATGATGTAGTCCTTGAAACGGATGAAGTCAAAGAGCAACCTTCACTTGAATCAGAATCTGAGGTCTCGCTAAAACAGGAAGAACCTTTAGCTGAGGAATCTATTAAGGAAGAAATCTCAAATGAAGTTACTGTAAGTTTTTCACATTAACACTATCTTGATTGATTTCAATTTGATTATTTGTTGTTTATTTGCAGGAAGAGAAAAAGGAGTAAAAGTTTAAGAAGCACCTCATCTTAGTGACTGATTAGTTTCGTAGTTGTTTCGTAGCAAAGCAGAGTAGAAGACATAATTCCTATGCCACAACAAACTTAATTTATTATTACCTTAAGCTTTGACATGTATAATCATCGATGTAATTTAATTTCTTCCTATTTATACCAAGCATGCCATAATATAAGCAAGCTGTCTTTAATGTAAATGAGCAAGTCACACGATGTGATGATGTGATCGATTATAAAATATATAAAAATGAAATAAAAACATAATAAAACACAAGCAAAAAAAAGCATTAATTATGTAGTAGGTACAGTGTGTTATAAGCTCCAGGCTCTGATATAAATAGTATACAGACGAGAATCGATCACTGCTCGCATTCCATCCAGCATTCCTTGGCAACCATCCTTAAGACTAAACCAGTGGGATTCAAACAAACCTCACTCTGTTCCCACATTTTCATTATTGTTGGTCGGTGGTGTGCCACAGAGACATGACTTATTTTAGAATCAGTTGTAATTAACTCCAGATCAATGAATGCGGTATCAAGTTGTCGCGTGAATGCAACCAGTCCCGAATTAACAATGAGGCGAACAACAACGTTACAGTGACCTGGCTGCATTGATGAGCTGTGGGCTTAAAGACGAAATGGCTACTGACATTCAGCTTATCAAAGATGATCCTTCAACGCCTTGGGGATTTAGATTAACTGGCGGTGCAAACTTTGAACTGCCATTAACAACAATTAAGGTAAACAAATCATATTTTCAATGGGGTACATCCTCATATAATTCCTGTAATTTTAGATAGTAGAAGGTTCCATAGCGCAAGTCTGTGGTCTTAAGGTAGGAGATGTAATTGTAAAGATAAATGACGACGACATTACTACTTTAACCCATGCTCAAGCACACGATAAAATCGTCCAAACTGGAAATCAATTAACATTCACTATAATTAGAACGGAAATTTCCGATATTCTACGCTCGTTGATTGCTGAAGATGATTCGAAGGACACCGCGACGGAGAGTGACGATATTAACGAAGAAGTTGAAAATTATTTGGAAGGTTCAGTTCCAATTGATTATCCAGAGAAGACTTTAGAAGATCTTATTAGGGATACTGAACAAGAACAAGAAAAACAACTACTGAAACATGACTTAAATCTAACAGACGAAGAAATTCATAGCATCATTAATCCGGAAATTGTAACAACAAAGGATAAAATACCTATACGTCCCCCTGCTAAAGCAAAACTGGAACCGCCCGTTGTTCTACAAGCTGCTGTTATAGAGCCAATTGTCAGCAATGGAAAGGAAATACATCCTGATGACGTTAAGTTTATGCAATCTAAGGTCATCCAAGAAATTAATAATAATATACGAGATAATACCGCTGAAGGAGAGAAAAGATGGTCTACTTTTCTACAGAAACCTCAAAGAGCTATTCCGCCATCATTGCCGCAGTTTCAAGTTCAAAGGACTACGTATAAAGTTAAAATACGTACTAAGAAAGATTTGGAAGAAGAACGCACTGCTAAGCAAAAAGCATTGGAGGCTGAAGCTTTAAGGCTCCAACTAGAAGCAGAACAAGAGGCACTGAGAGTTGCTAATGGTATCCCTGAAGAAAAGGCTGAGGCCTCGGATAATTCTGATTACGAAATATCTTCGAGCTCAAGTTTTACGTTCTCTGATAGTGATAATTTAACAGAAAGTACTATAACTTTCTCATCAAGTGGAACAGAACCTACTATATCGTGTAAGTGCTACGAAGTTAATCAGTTATGAAGTAGTAGACAATAATGCTCTATAGTTACAGAAAGTATAAACTCCCTTGAAGGAAAACTTGAACACGTTAAAGAACAACTGCAGGTCCACAATGTCGAATTAATGCCAGACGCCTTGCAGAAAATGCTGACGAAAATCGCCTCCCAATTAGAGAAAATAGTCAAAGTCGTTAAACCACAAGATCCACAAGCAGGTGACGCAACTGATGACGAGCAGAATTATGATGATTTCAGCGTAAGTCCAATAGCATCCATCAAAAATGTGTTGAGTAGTAAGTACACAGTATTGAGGAATAGTTTCGGGGTTCTGTTAATAGGATGACGAAACCAGCAGCATCAGCTTCGATTCGCATATTAGTACGCCGACGCCGTCGACCACCTCATGTGAAGGTAACGTATATTTTTATCTCGTTAACAATAGCTAGGACATGTACTTCATAGAAAATGTCGGCGCAGTACGTGCGCGAGTTTGTGGCATATAGAAAGCAAGTAGAACAGTGAAATTTTTCTGCAGGCACCGAGCCCACATTGACGTTCTCTTCCTATTCGATAATGAGCAATACGCCATCGCCTTCTACGCCAGAGGGTACTGAACCATCGTTGACTTTCAGTGACGAACATGCCGATGCTGCCGAATGCGATCGTACTGAATACGATGTGACCGAAATGCAAGAGTACCAAGAGGAAACTGTGGAGACCCATCCAACTGGCGCTGAGGAGAAAACAAATAAAAAGGAAAAGGTAACGTGCACTCTGTGGATAGATTTACTCGTTTCTGTTTTTATGTAGAGTAGTTTACACGTGTTTGTAAGTGACTGTTTTGGAATGCAGAGGACATACGTTTGTGCAACATCCAAAAATCCGTTCTGGATCGCGACCAAAACGCGTGTAATGAATGTGGACGAGTACACAATGGGAATTCGAAAACAAACAATGCGCATTTAACTAGTAACTAGTGCCATAGCTGATGCCAAGACGTCGTTTTGAGAGTAGATCCAACTCCAACTTCTGAATTTACCTTATTATCATCCCAACACCACAGCAGAGTAGTGAACAATTTAAAGAGCACATATTTCGCGTGATTTCTAGACGGCCGCGAAAATGGACCCGACTGAATCACAAGGACCGATGAATCGGCCGATTATTTTGCCCGGTGGTCGGAAGTGGTGTGCACCGGATGACGCCACGCGTGCATCAACCCGTCGCCATGCCAGTCTCACGGATGAGCGTATCGACGCCACCATCAGCTCGTTTTACGAAAAGATCGACGGCAAAACCGTCGGGTACGTACAAGTGGTGACCATGTTGTTTTGACGTGGGTTTTCTCTTTCTTTTCCAGGTCGAACATTGGAATCGCATCTGGCCGTGGACGCACGTCACGCAGCCAATTTATAGGTATCGTAACTTTTCACCGATGTTCATTAAACATGATATTAACTAGTGAAACTCACAAGAGAATGTAATTCTATTAATTATCTATTACAACAACTGCAATGTTTGCACTTTAATAAATTTTTGATTTCGTTGATTATTTCGATAAGGTTAAAACCACACAGTAACCATTCACGGAATGATGAAATGCATGTTATTGCTTTGAATACAATTGAACACAATGATCAAGTCCCTTTTCAGAGAATCAAATTGCTGCATGGTGCCTAGTAAAATGGCGGACACCAAGAGGTAAGTTATGAAGTGTGAGATTAAATTACTAAACATTGTTTCTTTCACACAATATTCATATTAATATGAAGCATTTCAAAGTCATTAATTTTTCATCTGCACCATTCAAAGGTAGGTCCACATTAATTATAATATGTTGGAGTTCAAATCAAATATCAAACTTTTATTACTTTATTTTATGTACCACAAATTATTAAGGTTGTTATTGCAGGATCAATTTCTTGAAGTACCAACCCCCACCAAAGAATTTGGATCATTTGAAGAACTCGGAAGTTTATAAAATGGTGCACAACATGGGGCCGGAGGCGGATTCAGGCATTTTTTCACGCCCGGAAAAAGTGATGTCAGGACAAGATTATCACATGAATGTGTGTAAACACTGAAAATTGTTTTATTATGAATAAGAACACTGATATACTTGCTTTTTGATTTTAGAATAATAGATCACCAGTACCGCCTAACGAATAGTTTTGTAATTATGTAAATATAATAATGCTGCTAAACAATTATATCCATACTATATTTATAAGTTTATTAATATTTGCAAAGGAATGTATGTTAAATATAATATTTGTGCAACTTTAATTACACATTCATTTCTTTGTATTGTTTTCTGCCTGTTAGAGTATTAAATTTGTTTTTTTTTTCTTGCTTTGGAAGATTTATTCGGTGATGACGCGTTTTAGGCTACGTGATGAATCAGACTGCAGATGTTTGATTCATACAAATTTGGGACGCTATCGGTGTTTCTGTCGCACTCACAGAATCTGACACGAATTACACTTGGCAATGCAGCTAATTTTAGAGGACTCATTAAAATGTTAACTTTTGACAGACAATGGTTAGCGAATACCAAGGATCGTAGATAGCGTAGCGGCCGCACGCGTACAGGATTGATTACTTATCTGCAAATGTCTGTATAAGGGTGACGTCACACTTTGACCCAATAAAATTATTTTTGCGTTAGTATCAGTGAAGGTATGTATTTAATTTTGCATATGATCCTGTATTTCTAACAATATGTTCCTTTTAATTTTGCAGGAGTTATTTGTGGCATACAACTATGTTTGGGAAAGCACATCATTTTACAAATTTTCGACCAAAAGAAAATGTAGCAGGTCCCTTAATATATACAAATACGGGATATATTAAGAATATTCTGGTACGACTAAATTGGAATGCAATGCTGTCCTTATTACCTGCGTACATTTCTCCGAGAATTGCAGACGTAAGCACCTACGAACTTATAACATAAAAAACTAAAATTGATAACTTTGTTATTTCTTTAAATATTAGGTTCTAAATTCATTTGATGGGGCGAACTTTAAAAATTCCGAAGAAAGAAATGTTTTAATTAATTGTAAATGCTTCCATTTTCAGATTTCACGTTAACTGGGAAATAATGGTTACTGAACCGTCTGTCGCTGAAGAGCACGAAAATTGTGGACATCTACCTATATTGTTCGTGTTGTTATTACATACATGTTTTTCAATTATGCAATAAAAGTTGTTATATTGCAAAGTGTTTATTTAATAATAAAAAAAATAATAATAAGAATAATAATAATAATAATAACGCTGAAGAGCACGAAAATTGTGGACATCTACCTATATTGTTCGTGTTGTTATTACATACATGTTTTTCAATTATGCAATAAAAGTTGTTATATTGCAAAGTGTTTATTTAATAATAAAAAAAATAATAATAAGAATAATAATAATAATAATAACGCTGAAGAGCACGAAAATTGTGGACATCTACCTATATTGTTCGTGTTGTTATTA
>JAODVP010157351.1:0-19113 GCA_025400035.1 Tetradonia laticeps
ACATAAAAAAGTAGTAGAATAAACTTGGTTTCCTTATAACGCGAATTCGGTTATAGCGCGGAATTCAGCCGGTCCCTTGAATCGCGTTATATCCGGATTCCACTGTACTACAATTACTAAATCACAAATTACAATATGAAATTAGGTAAAAATTTATATTCTCAGGAGTAAAGAGGGATCTATATTGATTTATATTGTGCAAATCAATACTTTTTCCAATTTACCTTTAGTAATTCCACGTATTGTAATAATAATACAATAAAAACTTGCAAATAATATGTCTATTACGCCCGTTTTCATAATAACAACTTTATGACGTCATTGTGGATTTTCTATATTACAATTTAAAGGCCTAAAGTCACATATATAACAGCTTTAAAATAAAGTAATAAAATAGTCTGATAAATTAAAGTTGTTGTTATAAAAACGGTTGTTAATATGTCTATGTTTTAATTGTATACTAATACAATGACAAAGATCATTATGATTGCAAATATAGTAGAAACCGTTTATAGCGGCATTGAGTCCCTCCATTTTTTTGACGTTATAAGGGGTTGCCTCGGAGGGACCAGCCCAAATTTGTCGTTATATCAGGTTTGCCGTTAAATTCGGTGCCGTTTTAAAAGGTTTCTACTGTAGTTGGACACAATGAATTAAAATAATTTGGATAAGATATCTACTGCTAATATAATTAAGTGTTCCAGTCTCCCTTATACAAAAAGTCTATGATTGATACCTAAATACTGAAATATTATCCCCAAAGTATATAAACATTAGTATGCATTAAAAGCCCTCAATTATCGCATATTCGTGCAAAAGGTAGAAGCAAAGTTTATGTATTCCACTCTTCTAGAACCTAAAATATGTAATAGCGTGTAAATTACACGAGCCTACTTTCATTCCTCTCATAGCTCCCTGTTTGCTCAAGCAATTTGATAAAAACACAACTGATAACGTTCAATTAGCACCAAATAGAAACTTCATTCTTATCAGCTGGGAATTAGCAGTAACGGTATCATTCCACTATACCCCACATTCTTTCTTCCTTTGGCGATAACGCGCCGGAATCAACTATTTCCACTATTGCCAAACCAACACAGTCATACTGCTGTTGAGTCAACTAAACTCAACACTAATCCTCACACTAATTGCCCATGATTCCCATGAGTGTTCCGCTTTAATTTAATGCGCATTGTACTGGCTTTACGATTGTGTGCATACGAATGGCGCACGAGGCAACAGCTCAATAAAATCGAATCATTCTCTCCGTTCCAGGTTCAAAAATGGTAGAATCTACACGTACATCGGCGAGGTGTGCGTCTCCGTGAACCCCTATAGGCAAATGAATATTTACGATAACGCCCACGTGCAGAAATACAAAGGTAATGTGCATGTAGAAGGCATGAGGGTATTGGTATTAATTGTTTTCGCCAAATTCACGTTTTGGCTTCGTTTTGTTTATTTTGCTTGCTGCTCGCACTTCAAACGGCGCATGTTCTTATCTGTGGATGATATCATGGGTATTTAGAGAGCCGATCATTCTATTTTAAGTAGGGTTTAGTGCATCTTAAAAAAAATTGATAAGCACTAAGAAAAAATGGCTTTGCTACAAACACTTCAGATTTTCAGAAGTACTTATTTAAGTGCGAGTGGTAAGGGTTATCTAAAAATCCGGGAACTGTGTAATACCTCGAAAATAGTCTATTTTACCGATAACTTGCTAGTAAGTAACAAAATTGTAGGGCTTACTTCAAGGTCTATAATATAAAAATATGACCTTGGATAGTGGGTTTTCAAAAACATGTTTCAAGCCTCAGTTTTTGGAAAACTGTTTGTAATAAAGCGGGATTTTAGTAAGAAAAGTATGTTGACCTTGATATGTCCTTCGTCCTCCATCTAAAGTCAAATTTTTAGCTTTGTGTGTCATATTTTTCCCTACATTTCCGATTATTTCACCATTCCCGGATGTTTAGATAATAATGTATGGTTATTTTTATGTCACGAGTTGAAAACTCTATGAAATGCACCGGCTAGAAACATGTTTTCTCTCTGTCGATGAGATATTTTCGATATCTTCGATTGGCCGTATATAATGTACAACTATAAATAAGCATGTATTGTATTCTACTTATTTTTATGTTTCACCCCGCTTAACTGCGTTATGTGTTAACATCAAACTCCAACATGGGCTGAAAATGAAGTCAGAAAATTCCAAACATGTTTTCATTCTTGGCTGGGCGTTCAAAATAATTTTTCTAACTGTTGTTATCGGAATGTTAACGTAGTTATTATTAATGCAGTGTATTATACTCCCGATTATCCGAACAATAGAGTGGTACGAAAAATTCGCATAACAGAATTTTATGTGATGGAAAAGTCCGCTCCATGAATTTCAATTGTGTTCAATCAGAAATGTTTTTCTTAATTTCTTGAAGCTATTTGTTGTCATTTTAAAGTAGCAACGTCTCTGAAAAAGTTCTTCAAGAGTCCGAAAATCTTGATTTTCTCGTGAACGGGCAGTGATGAAATTGTGCATGACTTGACATATGAAAGAGGAAGAGTTGCTCTTTCGATGTATAGTATTAGGGCATTTCTAAATTGTTTAGAAGTGCCTTCAAATTAAGGACAAAGTTAGGCACATTTTCGAATTTTGCGAATCACGCGTCGGAATTTACTAATTTTCTCGACAACGGTTAAATATAAAATCGTGAATGACTTCATTTTACAGAGGAAGAGTTGCTCTTTCGATCTATAACGTTTATAAATTGATTAGAAGTGACCTAAAATTGCGGTCAAAGTTAGGTAAATATTCGAATCTTTCGAATCTCGGAAAATCTTGTTATTCTCGCCAACCGATATAGATGAAATCGTGCATAATATCACATTTGAAAAAGGAAGAGTTGCTCTTTCGATCAATTATACTACCGCGTTTCTACATTGATGAGAAGTGTTATAAAATTGCGGTCAAAGTTAGGCAAATTTTCGAATCACTCATCGGAAAATGTTGTATTTCGCGCGAACTGGCAATGATCAAATCGTGTATACGATCTCATTTGAAAGAAGAAGAGTTGCGCTTTCGATATATAATACTATCGCGTTTGTAAATTGATTAGAAGTGCCCCAAAATCGCGGCCAAACATAAGTTAATTTTCTACTTTTGTGTACCGCGCGTTGGAAAATCTGGTTTTTTGCGCTTTTATAGATGAAATCGTGAATAGCATCTCATTTGAAAGAGGAAGAGTTGCTCTTTCGATGTATAATACATTGCATTTGCTCTTTGGCAAACCTGCTTGATACTCGATGTGTTAATTTTATCCAAAAATGAAAATTCGATCGGTTTATTTTAATTGAATAAAATCAAAATTGTTTTTTTTTCAAATTACATGTGGAAATGATGATATATGCAAGTATTGTTTAGTAGTAGTCAGCAACACGGATCTTAAGATATACAGCCTTAATAAATACAGATTTTTATCTGAGTTTTTCCAATTGAAATCAACCGACCATATCTTTTAAACATCGTGTTCGATAAATATTAAACGTGATGTATTGATCCTTTCACATGGGAATCGGATAATTTGAGATTCGTATAAACCGTATTCGCATAATCGGGAGTCTGCTGTATTTAGTGAAACCCCTAGATCCTCTACGGGGACAAAAACCCAGCCGCTAATTCACTCAAATTGAAGCCGCGATTTTTGTTGCTTTCTGCTTTTACGACTGCGCATTAATTTTGTTTTCTTAATTCGTTCAACCAATAAATTTGCTCGCCTCGTCACTAGAACAAATTATTTTATAGCCTTACGTCACTCGCAATTGTGTTATTTATTTATGCAACAATAGAAAATTTATATTTATGGAATCGTTGAGGGTTTGATAACAATGGGGAATTTCTGTAATCGTTTTCGAAGTAGCACGTCAATGCTTTTATGATTGCCTTGCACTAGAAATTACCATATTTCGCATAAATTCGCCGGGGAAGAACTCACTGCAAGTGAAAGTCTTTTTCATGCGCTCGTTTTCTTCGCATTATGCATAATTCCCTGCATTCCTCGCGCGCTGAACTGACACGCATCGCACATTGGTCACGCGTTGCGTGCGCTTGTGACTTAATTATCGGTAACTACTAATCAAATGCAAGTGGCGATTAGCGCACGGGTGGAGTGATTGATTGCTGGTATCGCCAGTCCACTGCTTCGTCTCTCCCATTTTTATTTGCATTTTATGTCATTGTTATCGTTAATCGTTACTTTTCGTATTGGACTTTGCATTATAGTCCTCTATGCACATAGCTGGAACGTTGGGATCGATTTCGAGCGTGTCCCAGGTGGGAAATTAATTGATTGACTTTATTAGGTCGCGAACTATTCGAGAACTCGCCACACATTTTCGCCATAGCCGAAGCGTCCCACAAGGTGATGAAGCAGCAAGGCCGGGACACTTGTATTGTCATTTCGGGGGAGTCCGGATCCGGCAAAACGGAAGCGTCCAAGATTATCATGAAGTACATCGCTGCGGTGACGAATCAAGCTGGACAGAAGGAGATCGAACGCGTCAAGAATGTCCTCATCCAATCGAATTCGATTCTTGAAGCGTTCGGCAATGCTAAAACCAACCGGAATGATAATTCCAGCCGCTTCGGGAAATACATGGATATCCACTTTGACTTCAAGGGAGACCCTATTGGAGGACATATCAATAAGTATTTATTAGAGAAGAGTCGTGTTATTTATCAACCGTCAGGCGAGCGTAACTTTCATTGTTTTTATCAGGTAGGTTTTGTGTAGGTTATCAATCTTTGTGAAAGTAATGATGGCTTTGTGGTCTAGCTGCTGGTCGGCGCGTCGGAACAGCTCCTGAAAAAACTACACCTACAACGCAGTTCCGACAAGTACTTCTACGTCAAGCAGGGACAAGCAGCGCGTGTCGAGACCGTAAACGACAAATCCGATTTCAACACTGTGGTTAACTCACTTTCGACGTTGCAATTCGCCCCGGATGAGAAGGAAACCTTGTGGAACGTAATCGCCGCCATTCTTCACCTCGGCAATGTGGAGTTCGCCACTGAGGAAGACGGCGTCCGAGTGGTCACCGCTAAAGACCGCGATATGGTCGCCCAACTGCTGCAAGTCACTGGTGATCAGCTTACTGCGGCATTGTGTCATCGGACCATTGCAGCCAGAGGCGAAGTGATGAGCAAGGAACACACGCAAACCGAGGCTAATTTCGGCCGTGATGCCTTTGCCAAAGCTATCTACGACCGGCTGTTCACGTGGATCGTAGAGAAGATCAACGCTGCTATCTCCGTCGACGGCAACTCCAACTACAACGCCTCCAAGAAGTACCGCTCGTGCCTCATCGGCGTGCTGGATATCTACGGCTTTGAAATATTCGACTCCAACAGCTTTGAGCAACTGTGCATCAATTACTGTAACGAGAAACTACAACAGCTCTTCATTGAGTTGGTGCTGAAGCAGGAGCAGGAGGAGTATCAACGTGAGGGTATTGAATGGACGAATATTGATTATTTCAACAATAAGATCATTTGCGACTTAGTGGAGGCGCCGCATAAAGGTATCATTGCGATTTTGGACGAGGCTTATCTCAACGTGGGTAAAATTTCTGATGAGCTGCTGCTCGAGGTCATGGACAGCAAGTTGAAGAAGCACGAGCATTATTCCTCGAGGCAGACCAAGTCATCTGATAAGAGGATGCGGCACAAAGTCGACTTCAAGATTAGTCACTATGCGGGCGATGTGATTTACTGTATCCACGGCTTTTTAGACAAGAATAAGGATTCGTTATTCCAAGACTTCAAGCGGTTGCTTTACCAGTCGCAGGACAAGAACATACGGGACATGTGGCCGGAAGGCGCGCTGCATATTACAGAGGTAAGAACATGCGTTACATATGTAAATGCTTTGGAAAGTGGATGTTACATTATGTTTTGTTTTATTCAGTTGGTTTTTTTTTCCTGTTTCTGAAGCAATGGGAATGCATTAGAGTGAATGTATTAGAGACTGGGTACGGTTCAAACTATTTTACGTATTTCGTTCATAATTCTACTTTGTTTTTCGTCTAAATTGATATACTTGACGTAAATTAGGATCAGTTTTATGTCCCTCTGAGAGGCCTCTTCCACTGCTATGCAATGCCGACCATCTGGTGCGCGGCAGCATCTATCTGGTGTTGGACAATGCGTTTACGGGGATCGCCAGGGGGGAAAGTACGGTCCTCGGCAAAATTCTTGTCCGAGGGTGGTTACAGTACTCCTCCTGCAAGCGAGGTAGTAGAATAGGCCTAAAACACCTTAGGGTGGTGGCCGCAGTGGTGCCAGTCGGTTCTAGTCTGGCCTCACTCTTAAGAAAAAGGTCGCTCTGGCTTAACCATGTACCGCCAGCACCTACTATTTCTAACTTCCAGTTTCGATATTTCCAAATACCTGGTAACTGTTTTCCAATATCTCTTGTAGTTTTAGAGGAAATACTGTGATGGACGACGGAATGGATGGACAGAGGTCCTCTCCAAGACTATAAGAGATATCATAAAACGCTTTTCAGGATTCGGTAGAGCAGCATCTCGTGTGTGCCAACTTTTCAACGTTTGGTTTCATCCGAAGGGGGCACATAATCCATATTTATGGACGTTTAGGGTTCCATGCGAGTTGCTGAAATTATTAAAAAGTATGCACATTTTGAAATTTCTTCGGGATCAAACCCGCGTCAGAGTGTCTGATGTAAAAAGTCTTTTTTGAGGTCGCCAGGGGGAAAGTAGGATCCCTGGTTATGGAATTGAAAAATTCTTTGGGGACTAAGTACAATGGACTCAATGGACGAAAAGGATAGATAGATAGAATTTCTTAAATATGAATGGACGTGAAATTTCATTAAGGCTTGGAAGGTTAGAGAAGTTTTAGATGATATTTCCGTTAAAATTGTTTCTACAATACTTAGACTGTATCAACGAAATAATTGTGTGAACCGTACCCAATCCACCTTAATTAATTGTAATAAAAATACAATACGGGTCCATAAAACTACTAGAGGTTTTGTTAACTCCAAGAACTTTTTATAAAATATTTAAATGTTTCCACGTCTGGACCTAGTAGGCCTAGCTACATACATTTTACTAAGGAGCTATATTATTATTTAGTTGTAATTGAGAGAATATGTCCCCTCAATATTCAAGAAAACTTTTCTAATCAGGTAACTAAACGTCCATTGACCGCTGCCGCACTCTTCAAAAACTCAATGGGTGAGCTAGTGAAGAACCTGCAGTGCAAGGAACCACACTATGTGCGCTGTATCAAGCCCAACGACGCAAAGTCTCCAGCCATGTTCGACCAAGAAAGAGTAAATCATCAGGTGAGCTACCTGGGGCTAGTGGAGAACGTGCGCGTCCGACGCGCAGGCTTCGCACATCGCCAGCGATACGATCGCTTCCTGAAACGCTATAAAATGATCTCCCCATCCACCTGGCCCAACTTCCACAACGGCACTGACAAAGACGGCACGCGCGTCTTAATGAACGAGCTGGGCTTCGCATCCGACGTCAAATATGGCCACAAAAAGATATTCATCCGCTCGCCGAAAACCCTCTTCGAGATGGAAAACAGACGCAATGATAAAATGTATTACATTGCGACTGTGATCCAGAAGCAATGGAGAGGGTATGCAGCGCGCAGCAAATATAAGAAGATGCGTGCAGCGTTGGTGATCATCAACGCCTACAAACGCTATAAGTTGCGTGCCTATATCGAACGACTGCAGGTGAAGTTCAAGGACGCCAAGCGTTTGCCTGATTATGGGAAGATTATTTCTTGGCCCAAACCGCCGGCGGGTCTGCGGACCACGGCGAGGACGCTGCGCAAGTACTTCAACTACTGGCGAGGCTATATGATCCTGCGTAAGATCCCGAAGGCAGATTGGCCGGAATTGAAGTTGAAAATCAGCGCGGCATCCCATCTGCAAGGAAAACGGGTGAATTACGGGCTGGATTCTTCCTGGGAAGGGAATTACCTGTCCAAGCACGGGCATAACCTATCGAATGGTCTTTTCAATGAGAGTGTGAACAACATGCGCAATACCAGCTCCTTCAAAGACGTGTTATTCTCCGCGTTCGTGCTGAAATTCAACAAACATAACAAGTGCGCGGAACGAGTCTTGATGGTCACTGACCAATATCTTTACAAACTAGACAAGGACAAGTTCAGGCCTTTGAAGGAAGGCACGGCGTTGACTAGCATCACAGGAGTGAGTGTCAGTTCTGGTAAGGATCAGCTGTTTGTGATCCATTGCGAGGGAGGGAATGACTTGGTTATCTCGCTGGTGAGTGTTGGTTATCAGGATCGAGTGGGTGAATTGCTGGGTGTTCTCGTTACCAGATACCAAAGGTTTGTACCTTTATCTATTGACATATATAGTTGCATAATTTTTCGATTTAACAGTTAATAGTAGAATATATTAAATTTTAAATTTAGAAGTTATCTAGCTACCCATAATGAAAGAAAGTGTTGAAAGCGACAGGATTCGAACCTGCGACCCCTACTCACACGTGCTACCTTGGAGGTGTAGAGCACTAGAACGGATAACAAGGGGTCGCAGGTTCGAATTCCGTCGGCGGATCACTTTTCTACATTTTATCAGTGGATTAAATTTCAAATTCAATATTTTTTATTTATTGAATTTCGAATCATCTCGTTACTAGAAGTTACAATGAAAGGCATTAAATTTATAATATCTAAATCAAATGAACCAAGTGTTTTTCCATCAGTTCTTGTAATATTTATGATAAACTGTTGAGTCTCTGTCTGAATTTACTCGATTTTGTAAAATTAATGCATGCCATGTGGGAAAATGAAGGACTAATGAATTCACCTCGATTTATATTATCTAATTCAGCGAAAAGCAAGTTTTTTTCTGTCATACGCGGTAATCTTTATGAGAAATTGTTTTTAATATGGTATTCTTTATGCATGACGTAATTAGTAGTATAAAAATTTACTCATATAATGCATGACCAGGTTATTTTGAAAATGATTCATTTTATTACAACTCTTCACTGGTTTTGTTTGATGTTTGATTTTAATAAAAAGTCAACAATTAAGTATACAGTCATACTTTCCTAGAATCTTATAGTATTCTACGGTATTCTACGAAGGTTGATCCCGATGTAACTTACACTTTTGTTGTAAATCCATTCTGTTTGCGGAATATGTTTGCTGGAAACATACGGAATGATTCAGCTTCAGTCAAGATGGAGACGTCGTCAGGGACACGTACAGAAACGAAATATCAGTTATTTCCATTCCGATATGACTGGATCCATAACTAACGATTTCAGTTTCCGTTTCGATTATTGCCCTTCTTAGATAACAATTTCAGTTCCGATTTCAATACTCTCAAAATAAAAATAACGATTTCAATTCCGATTTCGGTTCCCTAAAAGTAAAAGTAACGACTTCGGTTCCTAAATAACGATTCCAATTTCGGTCTTGAACGACCTTGAAATATTGGGTTCGCAGTAAACATTATTCAGTAGCATATAATATTATCGCGAAAATATTATCGCAATCGTAAAATAAAAACACGAAGTTTTTTAATGATAATCAATCAATTACATTCCAAAACACGTTTTATAAAATTTGTAGAATTATGATCGCATTATACGTTGCACCGCGTTAAAACCAGGACCCGTACCGAAATATAATATCGGTTTCGATTTCAATTCCAGTATAGCTGGACAGTAAGTAACGATTTCAGTTTCGATTGCGATTCCTGAATGAAAATAACGGTTCCGATTTCAATTGCGTGGCGCCGGCGAGCCGCACTTTTTACCTCAAGTCGTCGTCGCGGTCCGCGGTAAACAGAATCCTGTAGCTATTAGTCGTATAATTTAATTTTGGTTGTAGAAGACAATTTCGAAGCTACAACACCAAAGTGTATCCCTCGATTTTGTAACTATTGTAGCAAATGTACTTACGTCAATAAGAGGGGTATGCTATTTTTGTTCCAAAATAAATGTCCGCATTCCTTCTAATATAAACGATGTAATTTTCATCATAAGCTTTATATAATTTCTAAAGTCAATCGCAGTCCTATTTTGCGTATAAAAACAACGATACCCATCTTGACTGAAGCTGACTCACAGCTGAACACAATCGTATACACAATGTCAATAAAAACAGTAACTTACGTTGGAACTGCCAAAATATCATTATTTATATTGGATGCATTTTCATGTATATTTTGTTCCAGTCTCCGAAACGCCGAACTCCCAGTTAGTATCACAGACAGTCCGATGTGTTCGCTGGGCAACAAACGTCGCAGCATTTTAATCCGGGTTTCCTCGGCTATCACCACGCCTACTTTCCGGAAGAATGGTTCCAATATTCTCTACGAGATCCCTGCAACAGACGCGAGAAACTACGTCATTTAGTAATGAGACACTAGTGCCTTATTTTGATAAACAGCAAATTCCATATACAAATCTTCCTTTTCAGAAGTATGTATGCAAAGTTGAGCTATACAGATTTATATTTTTCTACACTTCCAAGAAAGCGTTGTATTCGTGCATGGCGCACGAATGTATTACGAAGGATACGCTTGTGATAATGAAACGAAAGGCCTTAAACTGCCTAGTACTTAACCGCTTATTAGGGACTACTAACTTAAATTAATCGTAGTTATATTGAAAGGAATTGAAGAGAACTTAATATGTTTAGAAAAATCATTGCAATTTGTAGTCTATGTCATCCGGCGCAGATTGTATCATGTTCCACAGGTACTGTCATTTTAATGGTCACATTACAGAATGTGCGGGTTTTAACTTAATTGTCTCTAATTGTAGCAGAGGAACCAAAGAAGTTCCACTTCGGAACGTTTTGTATGCTCTTGGCTAGCGTGCCATGCAATAGATCATTCTAACTTGCTTTAGTTTGTAGGCATTTTAGGATGATTCATGTGCGCAATATGCTGCACTTAGTAATGGCGACAGTATATTGTTATTATTTATTAATTTTAAATTGTATTGCTACGCAGCATTGTTGTTATAAGTGGATAAGTAGAGTGAAGGTTAACTTTACTTGCTATAGATGCATTTTAACATTTTATATTTTAATTGTCCAAGTAATTGGCTGTATTATGTTTGTTCGAGTGCGCGTGGTATTTATTATCTGCGATAACACAGTGATATTTTTCAGGAGGAAGTGTGATTATTTTGAGGAAGTTGGTTGCTAAATACGTTGCTAAATTTTTTCTAAAAAGATTTGGCTTCCATATGGATTTAATCAATTTTCAAACAATTTTTAAACAAACCAACTTGATACAGATGAATCATTTTCCGACGAATGCTGTGTAATTAATCATTGAAATGTGAGGAATATGACTAAGAGGTAATTGCAATGTACTTGTATATTACATTATGGCATGCGTTATCAGAGTGACCATCTATTTATTTCAATGTTTTGTGCCATTCAGCGTTGCAAACAAACATAAACAGTTTATGATATTTATACAATAACATGTGTGTATTTGTATAATTCTGACTACAACATGAAATGTCAACATTTTTTTGATGGTCTTTCATCTTGGCGAAGGAATAGTTTCACACATTGATATCGCGCTTGGTATTAATTACGCAAAAGTGTGATAAATTTTTTTCATCAATTTTGATGCACTTTTATTGTTGTCGCATATGAAATTTGTATTATGGTTTTGCGGTGACTGAGACTTGAACCCAGACCCAAATCCGGTATTTGCCGGAAACCCAAAAGTCTGGGTTCGAGTCCTAGAGAAGTATCATTAATTATATGTTTTTATTATGTTCCTAGTATCTAGTGGCGGCATATATTATTGTCCTAAATGTCATAAGCAGGATATCGGCCTACTTAGACATTTTAGGGACCAAAATTCCTTTATGCTGGGGAGGAAAACAGTATTTTATTACAATTTATTAAAATTAATGAATTGTCACATTTACAAGACGGTATGCCTTATGACTCGTCGCGATTGTCAAATTTTACTATGCTTCCGGTCGAAATCGGAAGTTTAATATGTATTTTGAACAATTTCGACGAGTTGAATATTTTTATGCCAAAGTTATATGTTTTCGTCCTATATTTGGATAGTTTAACTCGTATTATGAATAATTGTCGGTCGGAATCCCATAATTGCTTACATCACACCAGATCCTGTTGATTCCAATATTAGAGACCTTGTTCTAGTATGGCTTGTAGCTTTCAAACAGAAATGACTACAAGTAACGATTACAGTGTTTGTTTTGGGCCGTTAATTAAGAGACTGCGTTTATAGTTACGATTGAAATTAATTTCAGTAACACAAAGCTAGGCGCAGATGTTGTTTAACATCTGTTGGTAAACATGTTGTCGCTCTAAGCAGGAAATGGTCCTAGTTACACATGTTAAGTTCCAACATATCATTTTCCTGGCGTGGAGAATACTATATTATCACAATTTATAGAAATTAATTATGTGATTATGTGATATTATAACAACTTTCACAAGGCTTTATGTGTCGTGTCGTCCGATTTGAACCGGAAGTTGAAATTGATTAAAATTGAAGGAGACGGCAAGATTAATTGAGTTGTAAACTTTGGATTCCAAATTCCTACGTTTTAGGCCTTGAAAAATTATAATATGATGCGAAGCGAAAACGGTACATCAAAGAAGAAAGTGTTTTATAATTTTTAGGATTAAAAAAATTATATTCCATTAAAACATCTGAAAACGACGTTTTTTGGAGTGTATCTAAAAAGATGACAATAAAGTGGTCAACTTCGATGTATGCATCACTCGTACTAAAAACGTGGTGCGCATCAAAACACGTGTGCCTTTATATGTATGGCGGGTGCACCACGTTTTTAATAGGAGTGATGCATACATCGAAGTTGACCACTATATTTTCATCTTTTTAGATAAAAACGGAGTATTCTCTAATAGACCAGTGAGATTTTAGTAAATTGTGATAAAATTATGTTCTCCACGGCAGAAAACAGAGGTTTAAGGTCTTCATCTTTTCTAACCAAGCTCTTATCCTATGTAAAGCAACAATACAGTATTTTTACAATCGGTGTATCGGTGTGTGTTACTGAAATTAATTTTAATCGTTATTACTACCATCATTTCCATACGAAATTATAAGATATAATAGAAGACTGTTGTCAACATTGGATTATGCAGAGTCTCATATGGTGTTAGCAATGTTCCAAAACCCTCCGGAAGTGATCTATAACACGAAATTATCCAAATTTAGGAGGAAACCTTCCGGTTTTACATCGGAAGACATGACCAGGAAACTTGCACTAGTCTAGTTTCATATTACATAGTTAATTTTAATAAATCGTGACAAAATAGTATTCTTCACCCCACACCAGGGAAATGATCACCTTCCCTATATTCCAATCTTGTAGACCTCATGGTATCACACAATACAAGCTTGGAAAGGGGATCCGAAAATGTCAGTACCAGTTTCAATTTTATTGTAACGTACACAACCGACCCTCCTGCGTTATCGAGCGTCAGACTTCCGCGCTTGCGCCTAAAACCCGGGGCTGTGCGACCCACGGCTGTGCATACAAACAAGCGCGGTTCCCTCCCGGGATGGGATGTTGTGTACTCCGTACTAGCGCTCATAGACCACATGCGCACATGTCGCATTCAGAACAGCGAGTGCTTTCAGTATTCGCCTGTGAGTTACCGCGGCGAGCGGAAGTTCATCTTTCGCTCCACAACGACACGAAATAGCGCTGTATATTGCCATATTCCTGCAGTGCGGTAAACAGTTTTCAGTTAAAAATAGTTCATGTGTGCGCTTCAATGAAGGCATGTGGCCGCGTCTGTCCAACAAACGTCTGCTACTGTGCGCAATTTTCGCAATTGGTTTCTGTATGCCCCTGCTGATATTATTTCTGCCTAATGCGAGCCCATACGACATACGCACGCACATCCAACACACGCTATTCCCCAGTGATTCTATTAAATGTTTTCGCTATGACTTCGGATCCACACCAACCTTGAGGGACATTTCGTCGTACGCAGTACGCAAAGGGCGCTCGATTTTTTTCCACGAAACTTCCTGCCGGCATACCGAGCATGGCGGGATTTCCTTGAACCCACGCCAGGCATGTGCGGTGGAATCTGCAGCGCGCTCCAATCCCAACTGGGATGTTTACGTGACATTCTCGTCGCCAGGTGTGATCCATTCGTCACCCGCGCAGAACGATCGGATTCTTGGAGCTCTAAGACAATACTGGAATGTGCGACTAGTACATCTCAACTTCGAGAATTACACGAGGAACACTCCTCTGGAGGAGATCTACAGGAGTAAAAAGTTGGACTATAGTTCATATCCCATTTCACATGCTAGTGACATTTTAAGATACTTGACTTTGTATAAATTTGGAGGGATTTACATGGACCTAGACGTGGTGGTAGTGAAAAGTTTAGAGGACCTCAAGCCTAATTACGCTGGAGCTGAGACCCAGTGGAATGTGGCCGCTGGTGTGATATCCATGGGACACGAAGGTGCTGGTCATCGATATGCCCGAGCTTGTCTGGAAGACCTCAAGGAGCATTTCAGCGCCCATGAGTGGGGTAATAATGGCCCGATGATCGTCACCCGCCTTTTGCGCCATTTGTGCAACGTGGAGCTCAGTAAAGACATGATGAACCGCACGTGTGAGGAGTTCCACGTGTATCCTCCCTTCATGTTCTACCCAGTGCCTTGGGTAGACTGGAAACTGTATTTTGACAAAGACGCCGTGCCCAAAGTGTTCCGAATGATCAAGGACTCGCACGTGCTGCATGTGTGGAACAAACACAGCGCCGGAAATAAGATAAACGTAGGCGAGGAGACTGCATACACGACGTTCGCCAGAAAGTTCTGCCCGAAGGTGTTTGAACAAGTAGATCAATATTTTTGAAGCAAACATTACACCAAATATTTATTTTTATATGCAAATTTGATTGTTAATGAAGAAAACCTGTGCAACTGTTTCTAAACGGCAAATTTATTTTCGATATTCCGAATACATGCCTCGCAGCTGGTGACGCTCACACAAATATATTAAAAATTAATTAGGGCGTTGGGAAGACACTTGCGAACTGTTGAAATTTTCATGCACTTGGATATTTATCGGTTTTCGGCGTTGATTTATTCATACATCCTCATCGTCGTTTTGCGGAGCGTCGGGTTGGTCCTCAGTAGTGTTGTTTCGCCCCGGCTTGATTTCATCGGCCACTTCCGTTGCAGCGGTCTTGATATGCATGTAGACATTGTGGGTAAAATTAAAAAAGCAGTAGACCAGTTTACACACAGTTAACAGCGGTAGCCCTATTGCAACCAGAATGACAAAACATGTCATTGGGATTATGTAAGCGGATATTTGTGAGATGTACACGCAGAGAAATAGGGGCGATAGTAGAGTCATCGTTATAAAATATACCACTGTGTTCCATTTACCATCTTCTTCGTTGTGTTTGTCCATTATGGCTAAGAAGATGACCGACCCACTGTACTGAAATTCTCGGAAATTTTTAGTCAGTCCATAAAAATGATTTCGTTACGAATTGGCAGTGTAATCAATTTTGATTTGTCGCTTGGGTAACTGAAGCCTTGCTTTTGTTATTGCTACATACTGGATTTACATACGCGGGAAATGATAAATATGTATGCAAATATTGCTATAAATCATTCCAAATGCCTGGAATTTCATATTAATCATTTGATTCTTTCAGTGCTTCAATTTTATCGTAAAATACTTTAGATTCTGATGTCTAGTCACTTATAATATACTTTTCGAATTATTTGACCTTGACCAATTTGATCTTTTATAGAAGAAGTGACTGAAGAAGATCCGGTTTATACCGGAAGCGAACTGTACATATAAATTTTACATTCATCTTAATTATGAACGTTAGGTTAGCTTAAGTTTGTAATCATTGGCCTTACATGTTGCTTAACATTAATCATTTGGTTTTTTCCAGTACTTAAATTTGATCCTAAAATACTGCGGATTCAGATGTTTACTTGCTTAGAAAATGTTTTTGGTATCATTTAACCTTGACCAATGTGACCTGTGATGGTCACATTTGTAAAACTTTGTGAAAGTTAGGTTAGATTTGTAATCCTTTTAAAGGTCTTGCATGTATGTAATTTCACATTAATTATTTTATTTTTTCAGTACTTCAATTTTATCCTAAAATACTTTATATTCAGATGTCTAGTTACTTACAAAATGTTTTTACTATTATTTGACCATGACCAATTTGACCTTTATGTGGGAAGGGACCAATAGTGTTTTAAGATCCGCTTTAAACCGGATATGAACTGAAACGTGCAAATTGCCAACAGGTTTATGAAGGTTAAACTGGTTTTATTTAAAATCTGTAACAATGTGATCTTTATAATTAGGTTGCCTGGTACGTAAATATGTCAAATTACTAACATTAGGGTGACTGCTCTCAGCATTAACATCATTAATAGTAAATTCCTTTTATAAATTTATACATTATGTTTGAAAAGATTAAGCAAGCACTAAAGAGGCGTAGGAATCCTGAATTTGACGACGAAGCCAATTATATACGCCCAAAGGTACCAAGAGTTGGTGATGGTGACAACGCCAGAAGAGAAATATCGTCCATATACCAAATCTCAAACTCAAATGTTATAAATAACCAAATGCATAATGAAACTGACCACGAGTGTAACACAGACGAAATTGTTATGGTCCTCGCGGCAATGACCGGAAGAGATGCTGCGTGGCAAACAGATCTCAGTGTGATAGACAATCATCAGATTTCAATTGCAGACGAGGATCCAATGTGGTCTTACACACTTACCAGCCTGCCCTCGCAGGAAGCTATCACAGAAACTCAGTTTACACTCATTGAAAAACCTAATGAACAACTTTCTTTGGAAAACACATCATCCTTACCTTTGACCATATCAAATAATAGTCCAAAAACAGGTTATACGAACATCCCAACTGAGCTTCACGAGTAAATATTTGCATTTCTAGATGCCATGCATCCAGTATGCCGATTCCTGGATAATATAAGCAGCACGCTACAAGTGTGTTCGGTACAGTTGACGGAAATTATGCTACGAACGGGTAGGAAGAAAGATTCTGGTACCAAGTCCTTCATCGAATCTTGTAATCAAACAGAGGCAACTGAGCAAACTTGGGGTAAATGATACCGTAGTCATCCTGTTTGAGTTTAGTATATCATCTATAGATTATTCTGTAGATATTCTCGCACTTGATCAAAATAAGAAAAGCCAAGATGTGTCTACACAGGTAAGTTTTTCACGTGAAACACTAGCTACTGAGGCAGAAACCCAAACACCGGAAGAGGTCACATTAAATACATCATCTTCAGGTAATTCTTGGTGTTTACCACATTTATACAGATTTGTCAAATTTACTGGTGTATTTTTTAGATAACCAACGAGAAGAACGTTTCCAACGGGAACCACGAGGCACAATATTTCACGATAGTGCCATGATTCAAAACGACTTCGTTGTAATACTGTGAACAGCGTTGGGAGATGCAAAACAACGGAAACAATATACCATCTTTCCGTGTAAGATTGAAGTATTAAACACGTTTTGAAAATATTCAATGTCTTACACATTTGTTTCATTCTTCTATAATTATAAACATACGATTAGTGGAATTCATACAGGCGGGAATTGCTCATTTCTGTCAATCAGAAAATTCTGTCAAGTCAAAAACGCTTAACAATTTGTCATGACTGCCAATTATCCGTAGCGTATATTATTATATTCATCTATTGAGTTATTAGTGCAATGTGACCTTGCGTGAAATTTAGTGATTTGGATCGCAGTTCGAGGACTCCAAGCAGTTCGTCTCATGGTAAAAGCCAGATAAGAAGATGAATGACCAAATCCTGCAGAAGGACAAGTTAGAGGAGAAATCCAGTTCCTGGCGAAGTTATATAAACATGTGTCGGTCACATCGACAGATTCAGGAGATCAGAAAAGCACTATTTACAGATGGAACATGTTAAATTCGAGGTAATGTAAACGTGCAAATATTTGATTTGTTCTACAATGTTTGCTCTAACTTCTAATGTGAATAATGTGAATCTTCTAGGTTGGTAATTTTGATAAGAAATCTACAAACCGTGCTAGCTAGATGTGGGAATATAGGAACCACGTCTGGACGTCGACCACTACGACGATGAAGTAAACTAATTAACACTGGTCTAAGTAGTTCATCAGAAAAGCCTTAAAATGAAGACCAAAATTTGAATAGTTTTGTCGAAATTCATCTCGAGAAATTACGCGTTGTTTGGGAATGATAAGAGGCAAATTTGTAGTATATATGATGACTATTACAAATGCTGCACAATTGAAGCTTCAAATATATTGAAATTTTGATCAGCAGTAATGAGGCGTTATGGCCAGTCGGTTAATGTGCCCGTGTGTGGAACAGACCCGTTTCGAATAATCATTTTTTTCGGTTAAGCCATGGTTTAGAGTTTAGCATATCATTTGACTGAATTGTGTGATATGTGAATAATCACTTTATAAGAACCTATCTCACCTTATGGAAAGGGCTTGGAAATTTTTTTTAATGTGAAGTTTTTTCAAATTTTTAAACTTGTATGCGATGTGTAATGTCTTGGTGATTATAATACTATTTGCAGTTTAGCAACATTTCGATTTGTTCCGGCGATATGAATTTTTAACATTTTACTATTTTAACTAAACTGTTGGTACATATATTATATTATAAAACAATTTTTCTTATTTTTCTCATTTGATTCAAGAACTACGCATTTTTCACGTATTTTATTGTTCAAAAAAATTGATTTTTTCAAAAAATTATAATTTTTCGAAAATCTTGAATAATTCGAACAATTTAAATGATAATGAAAAGATAACTTCACTAATGACTTCGTCATATCAACCTACATCAGTTCTGTAAGTTTTAAATTTTTCCGAGGCCTACTCCAAAATTTCAAAAAATGATTTTCCCGATTTTCTCTGAAAATATTAAAGTAAGGAGAAAGCTGTTTGCGCTATTGTATGCAGATTTTCATTCTGCACCGAGCAGTTTTTTTCGTT